>NW_004624799.1:10774112-10806721 GCF_000247695.1 Heterocephalus glaber | reverse complement strand
TAAAAATAAAATGGAGTACTACTCAGCCATAAAGAATGAGAAACTAGAGACATTTATAGCTAAATGGATGCATATTGAGGTCATACTCTTAAGTGAAATAAATGAGACACACATGTGTAAATATCGAATAGTTTCTCTAGTGTGAGAAACTGAGAGTGTAAATAAGGACAAAAAGCATTAATAACTAATAATTGATACTTTGAAATAGGAAAAGGTCCAAAGGGGTAAGGAGGGGAAGGGGAAAGGAAAGAATGGAAAGGAAAAATTATGAGAAAAGAAAAAAAAATGGAAATGAAGTATGTAAATAGGGAAGGGTTTAGGGTTTAAGTAATGGGGAAATGGTTAATGGGGAAAAAATAAGAACCAAGATACATCATGTACAGGTACAAGCACCCAAAGATAAATGTAAATGTATTGTATACCTAAAATGTACCAATAAAAGAATTTAAGAAAAATAAATAAATAAATAAAACCATGGTTAGAAATCTCATTCTATGGCATTCTGATTGACATGTGACTTGACTAATTAAATATATTGATATACTTTTAACTTGAGCTTTCTATAGACACTAAAAACATAGAAAGGATCATCACATCCACTTTCATAAAGCATCCTATTATCAAATGCATAAAATGCTAAAAGTAGCTTTATAGAGGTGGAAGCACTTAATATGATGAAAGACTTTGGACAGAATCTATTAATACACAATAAATTCTCATTCTAAAAGTGTGCATTTGCTTGAGCTGTTTCCTTCTTGTTACTCAAGAACATGGGAAATGTCCAGTGTACATCTTGCCACAGAGAATTGACAGATGCCTGCAGAGAAAAGTGGAAACAAGCCAGGAAAGCCAAATTGTCACACTTCGTTGTCTATGGACAAAACATTTGTTTTTTTATAAAACATTTGTTATAATGAAAAATATTCAGCTGGTTTTCCACAGCCCTTATGACTTTATGAATATATTTTATTGCCCACTTCTTAGTGGTTTCTGAATAACAATTTATATACTCACTTTTATAAGTGCAATGCTGTATTTTATTATACAGTACAAATGAATTGTATTATGGTATGTGGCCAAAAATATTGAATATTTCAATATTACAGGCATAGGTATACACTGTTATTTTTTTTGATGTGTACGTGACATAGCGAGCAACCTGGATATTCACATGAAAATGATCAAATAATAAAATTAGTGAAAGAAAAAATATATTTCTGAAAATAATCATTACCCAACAAGATTACATTTATCAGTATATTGTAAAATTTAAGTTAAGCACTTCAGGATACTGAAGCAGGAAGATTGCAAGTTCAAGTCCAGCCTGGGCAACTTAGTGACTTAACAAGAGCCTGTCTCAAAAAACAAAAAAGTCCTCCACCTTGTTCTGTCATTGTCATCAACACATTTCCAGCTGCCCATGTAGAGGATAGAAAGGGCACAAGCTCTGAAACTTGATAGATCTGGCTTCAAACCCAGATCTACCCCTTCCCAGCAGAGTAACCTTAGAAACTGATCCTCAGTTTGATCATTTATACAAGTACAATGCTGTTTCATTAGATGTCTGTTATAAGGATGAAATCAGGACATAAAGTTTGTCATACATAAAGTGGATAGTGTTCAATAGGTGCCATTTCTCTTCAAATTCTACTTTCACCTTCCAAAAAAACACAAAGTAATAAAATCTGGGCACATTAAGAATGTATTTTAGAACCAGGAATTTAGCTCAGTGGTTCTGTCACCTGCCTCACAAGTGCAAGGTCCCGAGTTTGATCCCTGTTACCCAAGAAAAAAAGAAGAAAAAGAATGTATTCTGGTTTGGGTTGATGGAAAACTTAATGAATTGCTGTGATTTGAACATTTCCAAAAATTTCATATACAGAAACTTGGTCCCTAAAGCATCAGATTGAGAGGCAGGACCTCTGGAAGTGATTTGGTCATGAAGGATCTGCCTTTTTGAATGTATTAGTGAAAAGTGCATTATTGAGGGATTGGCTTTGTTATAAAATCAAGCTCTCTCTATCATCCATGCTCTGTTTCACCCTAGGGTACTGTCAATCATGTTACAATAAAGCAGGAAGGTCCTCCACTAGGGTTGGCACCATGCTCATGGACTTACCAACCTCTAGACTTAGCTAAATAAACCTCCATTTTTTAATGAATTACCAAGTCTATGGCATTCAGTTACAGCAACAGAAAATGGAGTAGGACAAATAGTAAGTATATATTTAGAAGATAAAACCATAGCAAGTTAAGGATGTTCAAAAAGCTACTTGAAAAATCCCAACGAAACATTTTTTTATCACTTTGTCATCTGACAATAATGTAACAGCATTCTATATGAAGAAAAGTAGTACAAATTTCCTCTTAGCATGGTTGATTAAACATTTTTATTATATCTGGTCTCAGGGAGAAGTTTTTTCAAGACAGCTCAATTATTGGAAGTAGTATGGTAAGTTTTAATATTATCAATTTTAGGAAATTTAAAATCAATTGATTTCATATACAAGTTGCAAGATTCGGGGGAATTTCAAGTCTTCTCTAAGTAACAAACTTTAAGTACCCTTTAAATTGCCATCACTTGACTGATTTTTTGTTGATATCCTCATGTCATGATGTTGGATAGAGTGGACAGCAGTATTTATAGAAGCTATTTTTCCATCGGTTATCCAGCAATATTACCTAGATGTGACTTTGAACCCCCAAATTCCTTATAAATCCAAACTAAATGTATCTCCAACTTCCCCTTCCTTGCATTTCATAAGTGGGGGGTGGGGGCAATGGTCTTATAACCAATTACTATTAAAATATTTTATTATTACAAAGTTTATAAGACACATGACCATGAATACATTACTAGGTCCCTTCCAAGGACCTTGCAAAGTGTCCATGTAATCGAAGGGCCCTGAAGTATAAACTACTTTAGCTTCACCTTTGCTTCTGATTTTTTTTCTTCTTTTCCCTTTTTTTCATGTTCATTCTGGCCACCTCTTTCTTTGTGTTTTCTCACTTTCAACTCCCTCCATTCTGACTTTTAGCTCTATCACAATATTAAGTTGTTCTCTTGAGTGTGATAACATTCAACAAGTTTTCCTCAATTCTCATCTGATTCGATCTTCTTACCACATTTCAGGCTAACAGTCATATGGCTGTGACCTCCACAGACCTCTTTGGTTTCTATTCTCATCACTTTGTGAGCTCCAGAGAGCATTCTCAGCTCTGGGGGCTCTAGCTGTGACCTCTGGTGTGGGTGAGTAAATCTCATACTCCTGTCTTTTAGCATGCTCCTATTTCACTTTTCCATCCATCTGAATGGCAGGTCTCTTCAGAGTCACATTACAACCTTAAAATCAAATGTTCACAGCCTACCTCATGCTCATCTGTAATGTATCATTTGTACCACCTGATTACTTACTGATCTTGAATTATATGTCTCCTCTTCTTCCAGCTCCTTGACCTTTAAATTCCTAGATAGTGCGGGGTACATGATGAATAATGAACATTTGTAGTTTAAATAATTAAAGGATACTTATTAGAATGTTGAAGAAAATTCTATAGTCATTTCTAGTAGATCATGTTCAACCTTGTTTGCCTAATTTGGCTTTCCAAGCTTAGTATCTATTAATCTTTCAGGAAATCTTGATACATGGGGAAATAAAAGGAAAACTGCTAGGGTTTGTGAAAGTAAAGGCAATTACCCACAACACTCCAATTGTTTGGTCCTTCATTAAGATGGGAAGTCTGTCAAATATTACCAACTGCTATCCAAAGAATTATAATATGAAAATACACTCAAAGTAAGTCAATTTATGACTCACAACAGGGTACAAGTTTGAAAGGCAACACATTATATAATGAGTAATACAGTCTGAAACAATGGCAAAGCAAAGCAGTGAGGGTGGGTGAGGAGGGACAGGAGCAGAAGAGGGAGGGGGACTGACAGTGATTACCCAGTTGCCATGTCGCTTCCAAGTTACAATACCAGAAGATGGAGGGGGAGAATAATTAAATTAACTCTTCTCTGTCCTCATCATAGTAATCTGAGAGGCAGGAAAGTGTATAATTTCAAGGAGACTTCTTGTTATGCTTCAATAAGCTGACTGTGTTTCATTTCTTGGTTAAATCTGTGATCAATGGTGGGTGAAAAAAAATATGAAAGGATTGAGGAGCTCTTGAGACTCACAGAAACATAGTTAAGCATGCTGATCCATGGTTGTTCATTTTTCTTAGGTGATAACTTAGCCCCAAACAGGAACAATGTTTCTGAAAAGAACTGGAGATTGATATACTATAATGCAAAATGGAGAGCAATAGCAAATGAAAGTAATAGCCACCTTCTATACAATTCTTATTATTTGCCACAAACCTCTACCTGCTATTTGGTTGCTATTTCATTGATCCACACAGGAACCCTATGAATTAGGAACAATTATTAAACAAATTACCAATTTCACAGGTAAGGAAACTAAGGCACAGAAAGGTTGTGTTATTTGCTGAAGATTACACAGTTTGAAAGTGTTATGGGTTGCAAAAGTTATGGGCTTGGTGGTAGAAGGCTTGCCGGACATGCACAGAGCAATGGATTTGATCCCCAGCAGTGAGGGGGAAAAAAGTATCATGTCTTAATGAGGAAACTTTCATTCTTACTATATGCTAATATACTACAGTGCATTTTAATGTATTTAGATCATTTTATTATAGAAACAAAATAATACGAGTTATTTGTATTACTAAAATAACAATAAATCTGAAGGGTCAGTAAAAGTAAATGCAACTATTACAATTGCTTCAGTTTTAAGAAGAGAAACCATAGTATAAGCTAATTGAAATTCATTATACAATACTGACACACTTAAGTATTCATTACTTTTTTCTCTCAAGTTGTCTCAGATTATATAATTTTAAGATGAATTTTAAAATCTTAATACGTAGTTTCCTGTTTGTCCATTTTGAGATTTAACCTGTTAGGGCTGGGGATTTAGCTCAGTGGCATGGTGCCTGCCTTGCAAGCACAAGGTCCTGAGTTCAGTCCCCAGTACTGCAAAAAAAAAAAAAGAAAAAAAAAACCTCAGGATGAAATTCAACCTAAAAGAAAATATTGAAAGTGTTTCTACTGTTGCAAAAAATTAAAATAGATAACTTTTATTTAGTACCTTAACTCAGAAGATTTTGAAAGGATTTATGAGATTCGTATCTGTGACATGCTGGGATAAACTATATTTAAAAGACTTTCTTTAGAATAAAAGAAATACATAATAAACAAAATTTCTAATAAACCCCTATCTTATTTCACCTCCTACAAAAATAGAAAGACCCTGAGTGTTCATGCGCAAATAGTTTGCTTAGTAGGCCATGACCAGAAGAAAGTAAGGACATGACACAAGACAGGAAAGCAGCCAGTGCAGGGTGTGCTCGGGAGCCAGCTACCACCACATGTGTGGATCTTAAACCACCGGGTCATCTTGAGGGCCAGTGTAGACTATGTATTCCTGGAGGGAGGGGAAGCTGAGATATTATTGCACTAACTCCTTTTAGTCATTGCATTGCCTCAATGATGCTTTAGGGCCGCTCTGGTGAGGAGCAACAACCCTGCCATCTGTCAGGCCTGCCATATGGGGTAGAAGGGGCTCCATTAGCAAGGGAAACCCCATGGCGCTGGCACTGTTACTGGAATTCCAACCAATATGCAGGGTCACAACATCTGGTGCACCTCTCCTCTGTGCTCCTTTCATGCTGAAGGACATCATTATTTCTATAAAGCTTTACCTTTGAACAACACCTACTCTTGAGGACAAGAAAATAAAAGACCAAGTTATCCAACAATTAAATTTCTTCATCACTCTGATTTGTGAGAGAATTCCATAGGGGCAAATATCCAAGGACAGAACCCAGGTTCCCTGTTCTCAGTTGCTCTGAGTAATCAAACAAACAATATCTTGCATAGAATAATATTGCATGTAACTCAGCAGGAAAAGGGATGTGTGAAAGAAGCAAAATACACTGAGTATATATCCCTTCTCTAGGATATCCCTTCCCTCTGAGAAGTTTTTCTCCCTTCTAGCCTGAAAGTTAAGTATTAATGTGTTAGGCTTCATGGTGATCTGAGGAAACTTTATCCTTTTTTACTTTATTCATGAAATCTCAAATTCTGTGGGCCTCTAAATTCATTATTTAAGGGAAAAAGAAGATTTGTAGCACAGGCAGAGATCAAATGACTTATTGTTGGTTCTAAATTGAGTCAATGTTTTAATGAGGGACAAAATTTATTCCACCTGGTCAAGGTGCTGGATGAAACTGCAGTCAAAAGCCTGTTGCATCTCACTCACTCTCCACTAAGTTTCCAGTCTCCATATGTTTCCAGTCTTTAATTCTTTTCTCCTTTCCTATCTTCAATTCTTGCCTCCACATAAAAAATCCCAAATTGGTAAAATGGCCAAATGACCAGACAGATGCTTTTTTTAATTTTTAGTGTTCTTGGTTTCTTGTGACTGAGGTTTATGATTCTTTTTCAGGAATTAAAGATATGAAATATCTTCATGGATGCATGTATAAAGATGCAGAGAACACTGGGCCATCCCTATTTACCTTTGTACCCAACTTGTATTCATCTGTCTCTCAGCCATGTACTTACATACATAGAAAAATTTATTTATTTGTTTAAATTATGAGTTGCCTGTGTTTTTTCTATATTAATCTGTTTTCCAAGGCATATACCTTCACGCTTGCCCTGAAATATTCTTGCTTATTAATTGGTTAACTTTGAAAAGTTTATTATAGATATTTCCTGAGTTGGGAGAGAAAAACAATCAAGAAAAAAGTGTCATGTTTCGATTTTTTAAAAGGTGATGAAAAGTAAGAAATATCATGTTCAAATAAAAATCATGATTTTCACACTCTTATTGGATGCCTGGCAGGATTGCTCAGAGGAGGAAAAAGGGGTTAACTATATGATTTATATTTTCACTTTGAAATTTATCCTCATCCTGAATCAGATCTCTGTGTTTACTCAGCCATAAGATCGAATTGTATTACTCTTCCAGCTGATGACTCACAAGAAATACTGGATGATTTTTAAACTGAAAAATAAGGATAGCATTTCTTCTGAGCATGCAAGAAGATAGGAAGACAAGAGAAAGAGGATAGAAAATGTCTTCCCACAGTCACCACTCAGTAATCCTCATCAAGTTCTGAAGAGAATAGAAATACTGATATTTTTCTCTAGTCTGTGAATTTGAGAATGTGAAAAGATGTTGTTACAGTGTAAATGGGTTTTCTGGGAGATTCTCTTCCCAGCTATACCTCCAGCGTGTGTGTGTTTATGTGAATGTATTTATGTCTGTGTGTAAAGGAGAAAGGCATGAGCATAGAATTGGGAAAATAAAGCCTGTTGACATTTATAACTAGGCTTCTTGTATATATTTCTCTTTTATGTCTTTGGAGAGAGATGTCATAAAGGTATGAAGTACAGTATATAAATATATAAATGGTGATTACCACTGAAGAGCAAAATGTAGCAAACTTACTAAAGTTCCATATAGCAACTTTACATAACCCAAGTGTTATATTAAAGGACTCTGTCAGAATAACAGGTATTTGTGTAAAAAATGACCTAGAGTAAAACTAATGCATAGAACTGTTTTAATTGGACCAAGAATTCTAGTAATCAGCAAATATTGATTGTATTTAGGCTTACCAAGAAAATCCCATGAATTTAGGGTTTATTTTGTTTGGTTATTTGGTCAAAGCTGGTTCAATTATTTATTTAATGTTCTTGTTATTTTGATCTGTACCACATGCTTCTTCATGTAAAGTCTAGTTTAGACACTAGCTCATAGGTATGTACTTAAGATACAGACTATATTTTATATACAGTATACTATCCAATAATATGCTTTAGACAGTCAAGTCAGACAAGAAAATAAAACCCAAGTCTTGATTTCCTAGTGAACACTATCTTCTCCTGTTATGTCATAAACTGAGACTTGAGACTCAAGGAATGCTTAGGGAATCCAGACACTTAAATATGAATAAAACATTATGAAAAGGTAATAGCAATTGTATGGATATTTATAATTGCCCAAAACATCTGGAAATAGTGGCACATTACCCTATTTCTAAAATGATCCACTTAGGTGGAAATTTAAATTAATGACAAGCCAAAGAAAAAAATATATGAGTATTCTGGCATTTGCACAGAGACACTGTGATCTGCAGACAGAAAATGTAGCATGTTGGGCCGGGAATTTACCTCAGTGGCGCTGTGCCTGTCTCACAAGCACAAGGTCCTGAGTTTGATCCCCAGTACCTCCCCGCAGAAAAGAAAGAAAGAAAAGAAAATATAGCATGTTATTATTCTACACAAATATACTCCCCTGAATCTGCAGAACAGAAACATCTAATACAGCTGTCTGTGATGATGGTAATGTTCTATGTATGCTCTGTCATTATAGTAACCACTAGCTGCATATGGCATTAGAAATGTAGTCAGTGCAATGGATAGACTGAATTTTTAATTTTATTTCATTTGGATACATTTTAAATTTAAATATTCACATGTTGATACTGTAGTTACTATACTGGACAACATAGTTTGGGAGGAGGTGTTGGGAATTGAACTAGGGTTTCTTAAATGTTAAGCACATGAATATGTGCTATGCCACTGAGCTATGCCTTCAACCCCCAAGAGCTCCATGAAAAAAGATTACATAAAATTAGAGATTTTAAAATCAATTAGCATAATCTGGAAATTTATTAAATTTAAAACTAGAACCTACCATTAAAGGTCTGAAGATCCTATTTTTAGGAAAATCTTTTTTTTTTTTTTCAAACCAGCTTTGACTGTTCTGGCACTTTTGACTCAGCTACAAAGTCCTTACAAATTTTTCCTTTCTTGGGGTTTTTTGGCACTAATTTTTGGATACTATTGCTACTCTTCTATTTCTTTTCTGACTCCATCATTGGTTCCTTGGGTCTTCTTTATATGCTTCCTATCAGTTGAGAGACATAAATAATTTTGTCCCTTGAGCCTTTAAGACTCTTCCTTGAGAAATTCTTGGTCCACTTGGTCTCTCAGCTCACTCTTCACTCCCATAACTCTATTTTTTCATGCTCAAACAACGTCTTGAGCCCAAAATTTATACTTGGTTATTTCACCCTATGCTATAGACTTCCTAGGACTTTTGGCCTGCATACCATGCCCAAACTCAGCATAAAAGGATTTGGCAAAATGGCCTCTAATACCTTCTGATACAACTAAGCTATAATTCTATCATTTCACATCTAAATTGCTTTTTTTATTAGTGACATTTTCCCACATCTTGCCTTCTGCATATAACAATATTATTATACCACTCTTGAGTCTAAAATATTGGTACTTAAAATGTTTTTTTTCTTTTATTTCCTGAAAGCAACAAAACAATACACCAAAAAATTCTTTCAAAACAACTTCTCTGAAAATGCCTGCTTTTTTCACTCTTCCTGATCTTCTTCCAGGGCAAGCTGAGGTCTGGATTTCCAAGATCAAAGGGAGGCTGGGCAAGGGAATGAAAGGAGGGCTGGCTGTGACTGTGTACTCAGAGCATTTGGGGTTCATATTCCATGAATTAATGAAAGATCAAAGTGTCAAGGCCATAGAAGATGACTGAGAGCAACAATGGAAAATATGGAGAAGGTTTGATAGTATAAAATCTGGAAGATGGAGTAAGCAAGTTTGAAAGGGAAGAAAGGCCCAGGAAGAAACTAGATGTGGGGCAAAGGAACCTTTATGAGCTCCTGTTAATGAATGTAGGGGCAAGAAGGAATCTGCTAAGATTACAGAGCCTAATAGCCTGGATTTTGTTTTATTCTTTTCCTGAGACATTACCCTAGTGTAAGCCTTTATACCCTTATTACTCTTAGTTCGTTTACCTTAGTTGTTTTACTTTTGGGCAAATCATAGTTACTGTGAGGATTAAATGTGTTAATAGCTAGATCATATAGGCCAGTGTCTGAAACATAATAAATGCTATTATTTGTTGTTAATATATGAATATTAATATATTATTATTTCTATAATAGTTTCTTAATCTGGTAGATCTATACCTAGACTCTATTCCCTCCACTCTATCTCCCATTTGTTTTTGTCATTATTTTCATCATGGTACTTTCTTTGGCTGTCAGTTGTTTCCAAATTGTCTGATAACTAGGCATAAACTCCTCCATCTGACTATCATAAACCTCAGTGATCCAGCTCCACCCACTTGACTTGACTACTTACTCTTTGTTCTCCCCTTCCTTTCATATCACCTCACTTGTGTTCATGTTGCTCTCATTCCCTAGAAGAATTGCCTTTTTACACCACCTATCAAAATTGAAACCATTCTTTAGCTCCTAGCTCTAGTTCTATCTCATCTATTATAGTAGAAGCAGTGCTTGCTATACCTTCTCAATATACATGTCCAATAATATCAAGCATAATGTCCAGTACATATGAGATTTTGATAGTTATTATAGCCTTTGTCATTCTTCCATTGGTATTTAACATTTCAGATTTAAACCTCTATTATGTAGCCAGGGATTTAGCTCAGTGGTTTCACCACCTGCTGCGCAAGGGCAAGGACCTGAGTTCGATCCCCGGTACCAAAAAAACAAAACAAAACAAAAAACTCTATTATGTAATCGATAGTTTACAAATACATGTTATATTGGTTTAGAAAGTCTTCAATTATCACGTCATAAACGAACATATGAATGGAAGGTTAAACCATAGAGATATTTGTACAGATCCAAGTTTCATCAACAGCTAAAAATTCTTTTTACCTTTTGTTTTCACTATTCTCAACTTGTTATATTTTCATTCATGTGCTTTTCCCCTTGTGATCAAAAGATAGCTGCTACAGTTAGAGTTACTGTATCTTCACATAACTGTTCCAAAGTGGAAGGAAGTATCAATGACAAGTGTGCCATTCCTAGCTAAAAAGGCTAGGAAAAAATATCTGGGAAAAGAGAAAATGGATGCCATGATTGACCTAGACAATTTATCACTTGAGGCAGAGCACTCTGATACTGAAAGCAGAATTAATATCTTACTGGGGAAAAAGAGAGAAATGACCTGTGAGTAGTCATCTCTGGTGAATGTCTACCCTTCTCTTGCATTTTTACTTTTGAATATAGTTTTCTTTAATATCTTTATACTACTAAGGGCACAGTAGTCTAAAAAACACAGAAGCTAATTAGTAAGTATACATCTGATGATTGAATCCTTAGCTGCTACTCACTGTTTCTGTTTTAATTGAATTTGAGAGTCAGAAACAGCTACAGCTTGATAATAAATATGGCACATTGTGAGCTAATGGACACGAATTTAACACTCTTTTTAATGGATTCCTATAGATGCTCAGAAGCCAAAATACAAATTTTGAGATTTTTTTTATTACTATCTGCCTAACATAAGCATTATGTACTCATCTGAAGTGAGAGTCCTTTAATTATCTTTTCAGGAAGCCTTGATGAGAGTGTAGATCCTAAAGCTACCAACCAGAGCAGCCTCCTTCGGCCCATGCTTCTTTAAACAAGAGTTACCTCCAAATAGCAGTTTCTTTCTCCAAACATTACAGTATTTATCTGAACACAAAGTAATTAACATCTCCATCAAGTAAAATCTCTGATTGCATTGTAGGATCTGAGCTACTCTCGGGCCTTTCACCCATCTGGTTGCATTGATTTTGCCATTTGCCAGCATGTGGGTTTGTGTGTGTCATGGGGGGTGGGCAGCAGAGGATTGTTGGGTGTCTGGAGTAACACGTTACCACATGTGCATGGTCAGGTTTTAACATGTATCAAATCACCCCATTCCTCTGATCAAGTGAAAAAGGGCAGCTATTCCTGTTCACACCACTCTTTGGTTTAAAATTCTGATACAGCTCTGCTCAGTATCACTGGAGGGCATCACAGTATGGAAAAAATAAATGTTTTACAGTTAATTGTGTGAAAAACTATAGCCTAGTAACTCTTCAGCTGTGAAAGTAAAACTCTACACACAAAGCAAAAAATGAAAGATAAAAAATACAAGATTTTTAAGCCATTGGAGAGAAACATATATAGGAAAATACATGTAAAGCAATCTCAATTTACCTGTGTATTCTCAAATTAAGCACATACAGATTAATTTATACACACTCTCCAATCATTGAGCTGGAAACCAAAAAAAAAATCCAAAAATCACCCAAATGATTTTACTCTATATACTTCTTACCAAGATGATTTGCACATAACTTTTCAGTTTCCTTTCAACTGTGTTGAAAGTACATAAATTTGATAAGTAAATAAGAACAGATGTAGAATTTATATAGTCATTAGTGTTAAAGATATAGGAGACTTTATGTAGTCATTAGTGTGAAAGCTAAGAAATATTTAACCCATGGTTTTAAATTTTCTGAAGTTATTATTTATAAATATGTCCTAAGAAGTCATTGAAGAAATACAAATGATATAGTAGACATGTCACTGTAACTCATGAATAGCATACATACAAATATTGTTTCAAAAATATATTTTATAATATATATGCTGTATGTGAGTTACATAGTACTATAATATATTAGTAGTATATCGTAATATAATATATAATATTTTATAATTATATAATATATTTTATAATTATATAATATATTTTATAATTATATAATATATATTTTTGACATGTTACTATAACTCATGAACAACATATATTTTATATTTTTATATAAAAGAAATGAGGCTATAGATAATTCACACAAACTAAAACATAAATATTTATAATTAATATTACTCAAAAACCAGTAAGAGTTGTGCCAATTATAAATTTTACTTTTTCTTATTTCAATGTATCATCTAGACTAGTTTATTTTCCATGAAGGAAAAATGCAAACACAGGAGTGTTTGATATACTCTTCTCACCAAGGCTCATTTACCTTGCCTGGTAGTTACCAATTATAGCTACCAGGCTGGGTTAGGAAGTTGGGTGACTGAGGAGCATAGAGGAAAATGATCAAAAGGGCTCTAACATGCATGATATTCAGTTTGCTATTTTGCTACTATTGCTTCTGACTCATTTTCTTAGCCTCATGTATCCAAGGCTTGTGTTTATCTCTTGAGTGATCAAGGGTGTTAGAACAGTGTGTAGAAGGATGTGTAGTAGTTGGAGTGGTGGGTCTGGATAAGTTGGAGTTTTACTCCAATGGGCTTGGTGTCTTGGTTTGGTTTGTGGCTTGGGCAAGTTGCTTAACCTTTCTAAATCACAGCCTCGCCTCCCTTTGTAAATTGGGGATAGTAGCAGTAATTGTCATAAGCTTGAGGGACATTGAATAAAACAATCATATAAAACATAGCCTATCCTGTATTTGTTAACTGTTATTATTATTGTAGTTATTGTGGTGATAGAAAAGAGCAGAATGGATTAGGAACAATCTTAAGCCTATTTTAGACTCCATCCATCCATCCATCCATTTTTCTGTTGATTGTCACACTGAATGCACAGTATGTTGGGGTAGACATATCTACTTTAGGCAAAACACAAGAGTTTGGTAAAATTCTCAAACAGGTGAATTTTGCCTCTCAAAGGTGAGAAATCTTTTTCAGCTGCCTTCTCCAGGGAGTTGTTTACTCCCACTCACTGAAGTTCACACTTACAGACTGAACTGTCATTTCAGCTCCCTCCACCCAAGTCTCCTTTGCAATTTCTCATTTCCTCAGATTGTCGTTGTTATTGATGGCTTAATTCATGCAAAGGTGCAGATTTTGTGGTCTGTTGGCACATTTAATTAACTCTTCCAGATTATAATCCTGCATTTCAAAAGGGGCTCTGTAGAGACATTGTGCCTTACACAATGGATGCCTTGTCATGCTAGAATGTCAGAGCAAAAAGTGGGCCCAGGGAGTAAAAACCTTGGAATAGGAGAGACATTCAGTATCTCTCAAAACAATTCACTCAGGTGGTTCCATCTATATACAGGGATGGCCTTGCAATGGGTAATCTTGTGTAGCAATATAATAGAACACACAGTTTAGTTGGAGAGACCAGAATATATCAATTAGATAATGATATCAAAAACCCCAGTGCATGATAATATTGTTCTGAGAGCACATAAAAATGCCAAAAGCTATTTAGTAGTAATGAATAATGTTTGATGTACATTATGTGATGGAATATCTTATTGTGGTAAAATGTAGATAACATACAATTTACTATTATGTCATTTAGTCTATTCACTGTATTGTACTATCACCTATATCTAGTGGCAGAATATTTTCATCAACCTAAAAGTAAATCCCATACAATTACACAACCCTTCTCCCCTTCCAATTAGTCCCTGGAAATTACTAGGTATTCTCTTTAAAATTATTTTAAATCTTAATATTTTACTAATGTAATTTCTGTTTCTATGAATTTACCTATTTTGGACATTTCATATAAATTGAATCATACCATATGTGCCTTTTTACATCTGACTTATTTTACATAAACATATTTTCAAGGTTCATCCACATTGTAGCATGTCAGTACTTCACTCCTTTTATGGCTGAATAATATTCCATTTTTTGGATTTATGGATATTCTACATTTTGTTTACAATTCATCAATTGGTTGACATTTGGATTGGTTCTATCTTTTGGCTATCATGAATAGTGGGGCTCTAAATGTTTGTGTATAAATTTTTGTTCAGCTCCTGTTTTCAATTCCTTCAAGTATATACTGAGGGATAGATTTGCTGGTTCAGATTTTATATTTAAAATATTGATGAATCACCAAGCTTTCAGTTTCCATTTTACATTATCACAAGCAATGTATAAAGATTCTAATTTCTCCTCATCTCTCCAAACATGTCATTTCCCCATTTTACAAAGAAATTCTAGCCATTCTGGATGTAAAGTGATATCTCATTGTGATTTTGATTTGCATTTCCTTAATGACTAATGATGCTGAATAAGTTTTCAAATGTATGATGACCAATTGTATATCTTTGTGATATCATTTCAAAATCTTGTGTCATTTAATTCTGACCATAGACCTGACAGGCATTTTATAAATCAGTAAACTGAGGCTTTGTAAGTAAAATTAAGTAGTGTTCAGACTCATGGCAGAATCAGGTTCCATCTTGTATTTTCCACACTCTGGAGATAAGAGAAATGAGCCCAGAATGATGGAGTTGGGTTTTTTGTAAGTGTCTAAACCTCGCAGATTAAGAAAAACTTCCAGGGGTGGGAACATAGCTTAGTGGTACCAAACATATGGAGGCCTTAGGTTCAATTCCCAATACCACACAGAAAAATTAAAAAGAAAGAAAGAAAGAAAAGAATAAATACTTCCAGCCCAGTGTGGTGGTACAAAGCAGTAACCCCAGCACTCTGGGAGGCTGAGGCAGGAAGATTGTAAATTCAAGCCCAGCCTGGGTAATTTAGTGACTTAGTCAAGTCCATGTACCTTACTTACTGTACCTTACCTTACCTCAATTCAAAACCCAGTACTAAAGGAAAAAAAAGACAGGCTTCCAGGACAGTGTAACTGCTATGAACACATGCAAGAAGTAAGAAGTGAGTCACTTATAAAGCAGGCCAAGTCTGCCAGACAGGCCCCCTCCAACAGAAAGTCTGCACCAGGTACTGGCCAGCTGTCACACAGGAGGAGTTTGAAAGTCTTCATAGGCTGTTGAAAACCTTCATTTTAAGAAAGAAAGTATCATGCTATAATTATACCAAAATCTAATATCTCTCATAAAATGCATTTTTATTTGATTAACTAGAACATTGTGATCAAAACAGAAAAGATGAATTTAGACTTATATAATCCAATAGGAACAGAATCCAGACGGTTTCAAAGAGGTTCTGATCACTCAAGATATTCAAAGAGCCTTAAAATAAAACAGGTGAATAAAGGTCACATGCTCTGGAGCCAGTACCTTTCTAAACCACAGGTTAGCCCAATGGCAGAAGGGTGGCCTGAACACTGACACCTGTCACACACATCACATATATATGGATGCTACAACAAAGGTACACTGTGAACATGCCATGTAACATCAGCAAATGCTAAGATCTTACATGCTTTGATTAACTGTCCTGCTTCCTTTTGAGATCATTGTGCTACTGACTACATCTTTTAGACATTAAATAATGCACAAATAGTAATAAAAGTTACTAGGAAGTGCCTTTAATGAAATAATGCTTAGGAAAAGCTGTTTATGGTAAAAAAGACACCTGAAGTAATGTGGTGTCTTTTAAGCTATGGTCTATTTTATCTCCCCAAAAAAGAATTTTTCCAACTCTATGAGACAGCAAGAAAGGGATGAATGGTAGGACATCAGAAACAAAGAGAAATACACAGTGGGATTGGTTAGAGAAATTAAAGGTTTAAATTCAAAGCATCCTGAAAAACCATGTATTCAGTGGCACAAATCTTGCTGCCATTGGTCTGTGGGTGCACTATATTTTCCCAGGTACATGTGGGAGTAACACTTGCCTGGCACATAGCCCTGGACCATGTGGAGTGTTTTCATTAGCATTCAGAGGCAAATCTCCCACAGCAGCAGAGCTCTCTGTTTACTTTAGGGAAGTGCAAAGTGTAGATGTTTGCCAAACCTGGACTAGACACCCTGATCTCCAAACCAGCATGGTTGTGGTTTCTGTTGTTTTCCTAAATGTGTTTTGATATGAATAGAACAATTTGGGATAGAAAACTGTGAGATTCATTTCCATCCCTTTCCTCCTGTGATTTATGCCTCTCAGGAATGAGGAAATTGGCAGGAATTTTCCTCCGAAGGATGGTGACTGTGTAAGATAAACTGTATTAAGTATACAATTTAAAGTTTTTAAGAAATACTTTTTTAGTGCAATAATTTTAAAAAGCATTTTCCCTGAGAATCTTTTCTCCTCTTATTTTTTTTTTTTAAAAAACTCTCAGCAAAAGTAACATTTACACAAAGATGAGGCATGAGTGGAAACAACTGGGAAGCATTTGCTGATGCTGGGACTGTATCTGGAACATTTGTTTCCTGGAGAGTGTGGTGAGATAAAGTGAACTCTTTTATCCACAGGATCTAAAAAAGGTGATTCCTCAAAACCCTGTCCCAGTTTAGGGCTTCAGCCGAGGTGGAGCCAAATTGTCCCAGCACAGATTTTCCATAACAGAATTTTTACCTGACTGCATACATGGGTGCTGTGGGGAAGGTGCAGTCCAGCTGAACTCCCTGGATGCTGTATTATAAAGATATTAATGGACATGTCAAAGCAGTTATATGCATATTTGAACTATGCAGTCCAAAATTTTAAAAATACACAAGATATTCCACATGAAAGCTTGTAGAAAATTAGAAGTAGACATCACTGGCTTTTTTGAACTTTGCTCTACTAACATATTTCACTAAGAAACATCGTTATACCATGCAAACATGGCCAGGTATTTATCTGTTTGATGCTAGTTAGAAAGAGCTAGAGTAAATTTTCATCTTCTATTTTTTGTTTTGTTTTGTGTTGCTGGTGATGGAATCTAGGGCCTATGCATGCTGGGCAAGTGCTCTAACACTCAGCTACATCCCCAGGACTCACTTTTTACTTTTGATGTTTCTTTAGTTTAACTACTGTTTTTTTCCTGGTCCTACATAGAACACATGAACATTATTGAAAAATAGAAAATGTACAAAAGTATTAAGAAGTAAAAATTACTGTAGTTGCAACCCCAGCTACAAAAATTTCAGTATTTTGGTCTATTCCTGTCCATGTTCTATCTATGTTTGCATGTATGTTTATGTACAATATCTAGATAGTTATTTACTTAAAACTTGAGTTGATATCCTAAATATTTTTGTCCCTAACTTCACTGGACACTGTAAAATGAGATTTCAACATGTTACTAAATATTCATGGAGCACAAGATTTTAAATGACCATATAATGTCCTTTAGCACTCTCAATATTATTGGATGTCTAACACGGTTTTTACTTTTGAGTTCTTTTTTCAATTTTTTAAAGATAGGGTCTTGGTGTAGTTCACATTGGCCTTGAACTCACTATATAGCCCAGGCTAGCCTTAAAATCATGATGATCCTCCTGCCTCAGCCTCCTGAGTGCTGGGATTATATGTGTGCACCACCATGCCTGGCTAAATCTTAATTTTTATTAGTATGTGTTTGTAGTACATAATAATTACACTTATAGTGGGTAGTTAGTGCATATACATAACACATCTTAATTCTTTTATATCCCTTTTCCCTCTACTCCTCCCTTAATCCATCTCTTGGTCTATTTCTTCTTTGCAAAAGATCTATCTCCCTGTTTCCTATTATCTATCTTTTATTTTGCTCTTAATTTTTTTATACTTTGGGTTTCTATGTATGAGAAACCATGTGATATTTCAGCCTTTGTGTTTGGTTTATTTTACTTAACATTATGGTCTCAAGGTGCACCCATTACCTTACAAATGACTGAAATTTATACTTCTTTATAACATGGTAGTACTCTATTGTTTATAAACAGCACATTTTCTGTATCCATTCATGTTTTATGGACATACAGGCCACACCCAAGATTTAGCTATTTTGAGTTATGCTGCTATAAACATAGGTGTGCATATAATACTTTAATATGTCTTTAACTCTTTCAGGAAGATACCTAGAAGTAGAATAGTTGGCTTGAATAGAATTTCTAGTTTTAGTTTGTTGAGAAGTCTATATACTGATTTCCATGATTATACAAATTTACACTGTCACCAACAAAATAGAAGGATTCCTTTTTCCCTACAGTCTCTTCAGCATTTGTTTTTATTTGATTTCTGGATGATATTTCTCTAATGGCCAGAGATGTTGAACATTTTTTCATATATTTATTGGCCATTTATACTTCTTCTGAGAAGTATGTATTCATTTCGGTGGCCCATTTTGATGAAGTTTTTATTTTGGGGGGGTCTAATATTTTGAGTTCTTTATATATTCTAGATACAGTATTAGTCCTCTGTATGAGGAGTATCTGGCAAAATTTTTTCCCTTTCTGTAGGTTGTCTCTTTATTATGCTGTTTCCTTCTTTCATCAATTGGTTTTAATTTTTATTAATACATAGTTGCAGTACTTTATGTTTGTATTCTTTGTATGCACAGGTTGCTTCCTTTTTAATTTGATATGATCCCATTTGTTTATTCTTGCTGATATTTCTCAAACAACTGAAGTTCTGTTCAGAAAGTCCCTGCCTATGTTTATGTCTTCATGAGTTTTACTCATTTTACCTCCTAGCTGATTGTTTCTGTTTTAATATTTAGATCTTTGATCCATTTTAATTTTAGGTTAGTACCAATGAAAGAAATGTGTCTAGCTTCAATCTTGTGCATGTAGATAGCCAGTTTTCTGAGCATCATTTGTAAAAGAGGTTGTATTTCCTCCAGTGTGTGTTTCTGGCCACTTTCTAAGATCAGCTGGCTGAATGTGGCTGGGGTTGTTTTTGCATCTTCTATTCTGTTCTTTTCATTCTCATGTCTCTTTTTGTGCCAATATCATGTTGTTTTTTATCACTGTAGCTTTGTAATATAACTTGAAATCCTAAATTGTGATGCCTCATGCTTTCTTCTTGTTGACCAGGTTGCTTTTGTTATTCTAGGTCTCTTTGGGTTCCATATGAATTTTAGAATTATTTTCTTTTGTTGTGTGAGAAATGCTTTTGGTATTTTGATTGGAATTGTATTATATTTCTATATCAATTTTGGAAGTATGGCTATGTGACAATATTGGTTCTGTGTGTCCAGAAACAGGGAATGTCTTTCCTTTTTCTGAGGTCCTCTTCCATTTCCTTTTTCTGAGTACTACAGTTTTCATTATAGAGGTCTTTCACTTCCTTGGTTAGGTTAATTTCTAAGTATTTAGTTTTCTTGATGCTATTGTGAATGGTATTCTTGTCCTAATTTCTTTTTCCATGAGTTCATTATTGGTCTATAGAAACAATATTGATTTTTCTGTGCATTGATTTTTGTATCCTGCTACCTTGCTGAATTTGTTAATCACTTCTAGGAGTTGACTGGTGGCATTTGGGTCTCTACTAGCAGTGCACATTGCAGATTCATGATTTCTATCAGAATCAAGCAGAAGAACTAATTTACCATTAAACATCTCCTTTGTTCTTGTGCGATAGGTAACACACATCTACATTATAGAGTGTATGCAGAACTATTTCGAACATTTAAAATAAAGGCCATTTCTAAACAAATATATCACTGTTAGTCAACTTTCCAGCATGTACCTGAGAAAATTAATTTATAAGTGAAAAGTTTTATTTTGGTTCACAGTTTTAAAGGTTTTGGACCATGATTGGGTTGGTCCCATTGCTTTGGGACTGTGGTGGGTCATCATGACAGGAGTTATGAGAGAAAATAAAAATCCTCTTATTTATGGCTGGAAAGCAGGAGAGTAGGGGGTGAGAAAGGGGCTGGAGCCACACTAGCTCCTTTATGGGCATGACCTGAAGTTCTCCCACTAGGCCTCACATCTTAAAGTTTCTTCCACTTTCCAACTGTGCCACTCTGGGGAAAAAAAATCTAAAACACATGGGTCCTTTGGATACATTTACAATCCAAACTACGACATTAACCATAGAAAATTTTAGTAATTCTTAACACAAAAGTATGATTATTGTCATAGACTTTGACTAGAATCCATGTGCACATGACTAAAAATTCCCTGGCTCTGCTTTCACTCTGTGCTTTGTAGTTACCATGGGCTGAACAACTTTCCTCTGCCAGGCCCTTCCAAAATGTCATTTTTACCTAGGAGCCAGCTGACCATGCATGGACTGAAACCAGGAGCAAAACTAAAACTCCCACCTTTAAGTTGTGGGTGTTAGGCATTTTGCCCTAGCAACAGAAAAGTAACCATGGATATTCAGTGGACCATGGATATTCAGGCTTTCTTACTGTAAAATGTTTTATTCTTCTTTTGCCCTTTCTTTGCCGAATCAGAGGGATGGACTATAATTATTTCCTCTCACTCCCTAGGAGTTTTCAAAGCCTAAATCTGTCATCCCCTTGAAGAAAGGGAACCGACTCTTTCTGCAGCTTTTGATGTAGACTGTAGATTTAATGAGTCACAGAGGTCTGTTGTAAGAGGACCTGGGGCACAAAGAGGGATAATGAGGTTGTGAGGATAGGGAAAATTGAGGAAGAAAAAAACAAGAGATAGGATCCCACAGGCTGGGGAATGGATCTGGGAGAAAGCACACTATAAAGGAAAAAGGCCCAGTGCTAAGAGAACGAGGAGGGATGTCAGTCCTCCTCTATGATAGCCCAGCTCTCACTGAGGAAAACCTCTCACCAAAAACAGCAGAGATAACCTTGGGCTTACTAAGCCATTTTACTTTTCTCCTGGGTACAGAGTTTCCAGCCCTGACAAACTCAGTGGGACAGGGTGACTAGTTCTAACCAAAGGAATATGGGTAGAAGCAGGGAAGTTTACTTCTAGACCTGGAACATGAAGAAATAGTCTATGTCTGATTCTACTTTCTCTTTCATTGTCCCCTACCTTGGGGATTAGAATTATGAAGATGGTCAATCTGCATCATCCATTGATAGAAAAATCTTTGAGGACACCCACTGTGGAAAGTTGTCTGATGCAGAGAATCTGTATTAGATTTTGCCTGAAAGAGAAACAAATTTATATTGTGCGAAGCTACTGAATGCTGGGATTTATGTGTTAATGCAGTACAGCTTAGCCTATCATACAAAAACCCAGTCAACTTTCTTTTTTGTTTGCCAAAGCCAAGGCTGCTAACAGTGAAGGGGCTGAATGAAAGAAGGGCCCTATAGATGTCTAATATACAGTGCCCTTCCTGACGGCCCCTAATCTCATTAAGGAAAATTCTTGCAGCAGGGAATTCCTTCCTCTGATATCACATTTCCCTGAAACTCAAGGGCGAAGATTTGTCCTTTGCCTAACACAAGTATGTCTTTTGGTGAGTGAATGATTCTGAGTGGCAGGTTGTACGAACCTCAGACAGGCCCCCTAGGGACAAATCCAATATCCTAAAGTAGTACACAAGTTGGTATCATCTCCTGGTAGTGTCTTAGTTTGAGTCAAGGCCGCCCGACCTTGAACCTTGGGAGAGTATAGCAAGGATAGGGACAATTTGACAAGCAGGCTTACACAGTGGTGGCCTCCACAACAACATTCTGATCAGGCTATCCCCTTTGTGTGACAGTCTAATCCTTTCTGCCTGAATCAGCCTTCCAGAGTGTCTTTGTTATTGTCATTCCCTGGCTTGAATTCCAGCTTCACTTTGAGTCTGAGCCCCTGATACCTTCTAATAGTTAAGCTTTTTGGTAAGCGAGCTGTAGCCAGACTCTGACAGACCAATGACTGACAAAATAGAAACATAGGAATAGGGAAGGGGAGAGGTGAGACCACCACCCTCAAACAGCCAGGTTTGAGCTCATCACAGCAGTTTCTATTAACCTATGTAAGAACCTCTGGATTCAAGAGATCCAACATGGCTAAACAGAGAAGGTATTTTGTAGAAGATACTCAAGAGATTTACCAAAAATCAAGTACTCTGAAATGGGGGGAAGGGGGGGAATCACACCCTGAACATAAAAAATTAATCTGAAAAGTGATACAGGTAGATCAGACTAAACATCCAAATCATTAAAAAGGAGAAATGGTGCCCCCATGCCTAGTCTCCACCACCCCTTGCGCCTGCTCCATTTGGGAAGCAGCTATCATGAAGTACCCCAAATAGCCTAAGGGAATGAACTAGTGCTGCAGGGGCCAGACTGTATGTATGTTGGCTGCTTCTCAACATCATCATCCCCAAACACTGGGGAACACTGTATCCCAGTGACATTCCCTCCAGTGGTCACCAGGAGCAAGGGAAGCCCCGCCCCTCACTCTAGGCAGAAACAGGCTAACCATGGTGAATGGCACTGGCAGAGTTCACTGGCAGGGAGTCACCACAGATCACATCCCTGGAATCTGAGGAGAAGGAGCAAGACTGGACAATTGGTCCAGAGCAAGCTCTTCCTTGTTTCCACAAAGACCAAAAGATCTGAGTTAGTAGGGCTGGGGATTTAGGTCAGTGGTTCCGGCGCCTGCCTTGCAAGCACAAAGTCCCGAGTTCGATCCCCGGTACCAAAAAAAAAAAAAAAAAAGATTGATTTAGTAGGAAATCCTGAACAGCAACCATCATCATGCTTTGGGGTGGGAGGAGAGGCTCTAAACCAAGCCCAGGAACCACGTCAGATTCTGCTTGCCAGAAAGGGGAATTCTTGAGACAGCCAGTTTGGGATTTGAGTGCAAAGGAAAAAATATAACAGGCTGAAACAGTCAAAAAAAACAAGTCAGAAAAAAATCTGAAGCAAGAACACAGAGATTCCTCCAACACAAGGGAAGCAGGAGTCACAGGACATTGGCAGAAGGTGAAGGAGGGCTTGGTGTTAGGAAAATTATTTCACATTCTTCTTCTCCTCTCAAAATAATTGAGGTGGCTGGAGCTTGGGACACAGACAAAAAGGCTGCAATTAACCATGCCCTGAGCATAGTTTGCATCATGAAAGTGGGCTCAAAGAAACTGATATTCCTCATCATTTCTGGACAGGCTGGCAAACAGCCTATAGACAAATGGGAAATTGCTGTGGCTGCCTGAAAGTAGTCTAAAACTAAAGGAAGAAGAGAGGTTTGTGGACACTCAGGCTTTATGGCGTAGTAGTCACATGGGAACTGCATGTACATATTCTTGTTGTAGTGTAGTGTTTGTAGTGCCGGGTTTTGTTTTTTGTTTGTTTGTTTTTCTTTTTCTTTCTTTTTTTCTTTTTTTTTCCTTTGATGTAATTGTGTGGGGTTTTTTGCACACTCTCACTTTTCTTTTCATTCTTTTTCTTCAATTCTCCCTTCTGTGTCAATATTATTGTTTTTTACTTATTTCTCCTACTTTTTCAATTCTTCATTACAAGTTTTCCTTCTATATTTTTCCCCCCTTCTGTATTTCCTATCTAGTCCTGTATTAACCTTCTGTGCTCCTTTTTCTTTTCATTATACTCTTACTTATTTTACCTGTTCCTTTTTCTTCCCTTGCTTCTTTTCTGCCTTTCAGGTATACAAATGTATCAACAGTTTCTAACAATCCTATAGTTTACCTCAATCTTAAATTAAACCTCCATTCTGCTACATTCTACCTCCATTTCCACAAATATAATCTTAAAACTCTCTATACTTACCCTTTACTTTAACTATAAAAGACCTCCAACAGAGTCTGAACCCATCTAATGTTTTTACCTATTATTATTTCTCCTATCTTTCCTCTGACTGGCTTATGACCCTCTTTCACTAGTTCTTTCATCTCTTCCCTTCCCTTTTTTCACACTGCAAACTAACTGTTAATAATAATATAGAATATACTGTAAATGGTGCTGCTAATGGGCAAAAGATAAATGCAAGATTTAAGAAATACAAGTGATGTCTGATCATATCTATTGATGCTGTTATGACCAGTAGTAATTCTCTCCGTACAACACAGTGATAGGGTTCAAACCATTTAAACTGAATAGCTGAAAAGGAGAACACTATCTCTGGTCAAATAAAGCCACAAACACATCACTGGAAGACATGCTCTAACTAAAAAGATCTTCGTATCAACTACAATCTTGCCTCAGTCTACTTGACCTCAATCCCCAGCACCCCCCCCAAATATATATATATATAGAGAGAGAGAGTTTCATAAATATAATTTATGCTATATAAATATGACAACAAGGCAACAAAAGGCTCCCAAGCTCTCCCATTCTACCAAGGCAGATCCAGGGTGCACCAATGGACAGAAAAACAAATATCAGGTAGCACAGCTGTACGAACTGATTAAGGAATAGGTAAAGAAACTTGGTGAGTTCAGAGAGACCATAACCATAACCCCCAAATAATAGAATATACAAAATGATGGATATAGGAGTGGATATGGGAGAAAGAAAAAATTGGAAGAGCTGATCAAAATGGTACAAAACATGAAAGTTAAGTTTACCAAAGATATAGACTCCATAAAAAGGTGTCAGAAAGAAATACCAGAGATGAGAAATGCTATAGTGTCATCAATTGCAGAAATGACCAATGTGAAGACAGGGTTTCTGAAATAGAACAAAATTGTAACTTATGACAAATTATTCAGAGAAAGCTTAAAAATGATAAGATAACAAGAAAAATTTCATCTAACAGCTGCTACACAATGCTAAGAAGATCAACCTATGGCTAAATGTAGTCAGAGCGAAATTAGAAGACATCACACATGGAATAAAAATTTTCTTTACAGAAATCACAATAGAAAACTTTCCAAGTATGAGGAAAGATTTCAACATACAGGAAAGCGAAGTCTATTTGACACCAACTAACTATGATTAAAAAAAAAAACTCCCTACAGCACATCTTAGTCAAAATTCCAGCTGTCTAACAAAAAGATAAATCTTAAAAACTGTCAGAGAAAAGCAAAAAATCCCATTGAAAAGTCAACCTACTAAGATTACAGGAGAGTCTGTAGTAAAGTATTTCAAGCTCTAAAAGCAAACAACTTCTAACCAAGAACATATCCGGCAAAACTTTCTTTCAAAGCAGATGGAATGAGAAGGACACTCTATGACAAAGAACACTTTAAGAGATACATGCACACCAAACTAGCACTCAAAATATACTCAAGAATATTCTAGACAGAAACAACGAAGCAGAAAAAGCCAAAGGTTCAGATGGAATGAATCAATCAAGGCAAAAATAAAAACAGAAAAGAAAAAATATGTAAACCCTTAGCCAAACTTACCAAAAGAAAGAAAGACTCACATCAATGCAATTAGAAATGAAAAAGATTGAATCATAAAGAATATCACCAAAATCCAGAAGATAGTAACTACTATTATTGTACATAGGTAAGTTAATTAGATATCTTGTAGGCAGTTAGATAGGACTGGCCCTTGAGGAATCAATATGAAAAACAAGACACATTCACTGAAGGTCAGCATTATAAAAAAGAAAAAAGGTACCACACTTACTTACTTCCCTTAGATATGAATAGCAGTGATTGATATTCTAAATAGACCTCAATTTCCCTAGCCCATTTCCTTTCCAGAAATTCCTCCTTCATTGTATGTACTCTGGCTACATGACTTCTTTTCTCATTTGATCCCCATTTAATCAATATTACATGGGTGACCGTATTTGTAATCTTGTTAGTTGATTATGGGTTTGTCTCACCTTGCACACACTTTGTGAATTTCCACTGTATCTTATTAGTTGGGTCACTTTTGTACATGCCTCACCTTGTAGCTTTGCTCTATAAAAAACCCCTGGGAAATGGGGCCCCTTGTAACCCACTTTCTGGTCCCCTTCTGTCTCTCTTAGAAGCTATCTTTCTCTCAATAAATTTTTCATACTCTTAACCTCTGTTTTTCCTAGAAATCATTCTTTGATTTTAGAGAACACAAACTCAAGTTTTGGATATCTAGCACGTTGGGAGTTATAATATCTCTCTTGTTTGGATTACTTTTGCTTATTTGGATTACTTGCTCTATATCATTTTTTGAATACTTGGTGCCCTATATCAATCACTATGATAAATTGAACTCCAAGAAACAGGAAAATCTTATGGAAATGGACAAATTCCTAGACACCTATCAATTCTCTAAACTGAACCAAGAAGGCGTAAAAGTTCTGAACCATCCAATGGCAGGTAATGAAATTGAGGCAATATTTTTAAAAAACCTACCAACTAAGAAAAGCCTAAGACCTGATGAATTCACTCTGAATTCTACAAGACCTTCCAGGAGATTATAACATTAATACTTCTAAAGCTCTTTAATGAAATTGAAATGGAAGGAGTATTTCCAAACTCACTTATGGAAACCAGATTCACTCTGATTCCAAAACCAGACAAAGACCCAATTAAAAAAGAAAACTACAGGCCAATCTCCTTAATGAACATATATGCAAAAATTCTTTTTTTTTTTGCTTAAATTCTTTTGTTGGTACATTTTAAGTATACAATACATTTACATTTATCATTGGGTGCTTGTATCTGTACATGATGTATCTTGGCTCTTATTTTTTCCCCATTACCTGTGTGCCCTTCACCCCTCCACCCTTCCCTATTTACATAGACTTCATTTCCATTTTGTTTTCCTTTCTCATAATTTTTCCTTTCCATTCTTTCCTTTCCCAATCTCCTCCCACCACCCCTACCCCTTTGGGCCTTTTCCTATTTCAAAGTATCAATTATTAGTTATCAATCCTTTTAATTCTTATTTACACTTTCAGTTTCTCACACTAGAGAAACTATTCGGTATTTACACTTGTGTCTATTTATTTCACTTAAGAGTATGGCTTCAATATGCATCCATCTAGCTATAAATGACTCTAGTTTCTTGTTCTTTATGGCTAAAATGGAATGCAACAAATTATCAAAAAGATCATACATCATGACCAAGCAGATTTCATCCAAGGAGTGAAAGAATGGTGCAACATATGCTAATCAATATATGTAATAAACCACATGAACAGAAGCAAAGACAAAAACCACCTGAGCATATCAATAGATATAGAAAAAGCTGTTTGTCAAAATCCAACACCGATTTATGGAAAAAACGTTGAAGAAAATAAGTATAAAAGGATTTAACCTCAGTCTGATAAAAGTCATGTGAGAACCTCCCCAAAACATCATATTAAATGTGGGAAAACTGAAAGGTTTCCCTCTAAAATCAGGAATAAGACAAGGATGTCCACAATTACTACTCCTGTTCAGTATAGTAGTCAAAACATTAGCCAAGGCAATCAGACAAGAGAAAGAAATAATAAGGATACATATAGAAAAGAAAGAAGTTAATTTGTCATTATTTGCGGATGACATGATTGTCTACATAGGAGATCAAAATAATTCCACCAAAAGACTCTTAGGATTAATAAAAAATTAAGGAATGTATCAGGGTCTAAAATCTACACATAAAAATTAATAGCGTTCCTGTACACCAATAATGAACTCGCTGAGAAAGAAATTAGGAAAACAATACCATTCACAATAGCATCAGAGGGCCAGGGATTTAGCTCAGTGGTGCCGCCACCTGCCTCACAAATGCAAGGTCCTGAGTTCCATCCCCGATACAAAAAGAACCCCAAAAACAAACAAAACAAAACAAAGAAAAAGATGAACCTACACAATAGCATCAGAAAATTAAATACTTGGGAATTAATCTAAGCAAGGAAGTAAAAGAACTCTACAATGAAAATACAGTGTTCTGAAAAAGATGGAAAAGGACATCAGAAGATGGAAAGATATCCCTGAACAAATATTGTTAAAATGGCCATATTTCCAAAACTGCACAATCTCAATCAAAATACCTACAACATTTCTCACAGAAATGGAGAAAACAATCCTAAAATTCATATAGAACCAGAAGAGACCCAGAATAGCAAAATCAATCTGTGATAGTTAACTGATTGTAACTTGAATAAGAAATGCCCAACTAAATTGACTCAGCATAGTTCTGGGTGTGGAAGACCCACCCCAGGGACGATTGTTGCCAGAATGGTACAAAAGGGAAAGGAAGAAGGAAAGATTTCTCCTGTTTCTTCAGAGGATCTCTAGTCTGTGCTTTTACCTTGGACATCATCTTCTGGCTTCCAGCACAGACTCTTCAGTCTTCCAGTGTAGACTCTTCAGCCTCCAGCACAGACCCTTCGGCCTTCTATTGCAGACCCTTCATCCTCCTGATATGGACTCACACAGCACACTACACTGAGCTCCAGGCCTTCAACTGGATCCTTTGGATCTCCGGTGTGCAGACAGATCTTTTTCACTCTTCCACATCTGACTCTGTGGGTGGCCATTGTAAGCCAATCTTGTGAATTCTTATGTATTTGTATATCTTGCATTAAATCTGATTCTCTAGTAAGCACTGACTGATACACAATCCTAAGCAAGAAGAGCGATGCAAGAGACACCACAACCCTGGACTTCAAATTATACTACAAAGCTCCATGATATGAGCACAAAAACAGACATGTGGATCAATGGAACTGAATAGAAGATGCAAAAATAACCCTAGATAAATTCAGCCACCTGAACTTTGATAAAGGAGCCAAAAACACACGTGGAGAAAAAGTGACCTCCTTAACAAATGGTGATGGGAAAACTGGCTACCCACATCCAGAAGTTTGAAGCTATATCCATATCTTTCATCATGTACTAACCTAACATCAAAATGGATCAAAGATCTAAATATTAAAATAGACACACTTAATCAGCTGGAAGTCAAAATAGGTAAAACTCTTGAAGACATAGGTGTAGGCAAGGACTTTCTGAACAGAACTCCAATTGCACAGTTAATATCAGCAAGAGTCAACAAATGGGATCATATCAAATTAAAAAGGAAACAACCCATACATACCAGGAATGTAAACATTAGGTACTGCAAACATGTAGTAATAAAAATAAAGAATAAAAACCATTTGATTAAAAAAAACCAAGGAAACAACTAAAAGAGTGAAGAGACAATCTATAGAACTGGAAAATTTTTTTCCAGTTACTCCTTGGACAGAGGATTAATATCTAGAACATACAAAATACTCAAAAAATTAGCTCCACAAAATAAAAGATCTAATCAAACAATGAACTACTGAAATGAAAAGAGAATTCTCAGAACAAATATAAATGACTAATAAATACATGAAAAATTGTTCAACTTTGCTGGTTATTAGAAAAATGCAAACTAAAACAACACTGATATTTCATCTTATTCCAGAAAGAACATCAATCACCAAAAAATAAAATAATTACAAATACTGGTAAGGCTGTGGTGAAAAAGAAATCCTTCCACACCGCTGGTAAAATTTTAAACCAACACAACCACTATGGAAATCAATATGGAGATTTCTCAAAAAATTAAAAATAGAAATTCCATTCAATACTGCTGTACTTGTTCTAGATATCTTCACAGAAGAATTAGGGACATCTACTGCAGCAATATATGCATATGAATGTTTATAGCAGCACAATCCATAATAGCTAAATATTGGAAGGAGCCTATATACCCATCAATAGACAAATGGATAAAGAAAATGTGGTATCTAACTACTCAGATACAAAGGAGGATAAACTTGAGATATTTGTAGGAAAATGGATGCAACTTGAAAACATATGTTAAGTTAAATAAGTCAGACACGCAAGCTTAAATGCCATATGGTTTCTCTCATGTGAGAAACTGAAAGTACAAATAAAGAGCAAACTAAAAGATTGCTAAAAGGAAAGAAGAAGATAGATCCTTTGCAAATGAAAAAGGGACCAAGAGACTGATGGAGAAAGAGGAAAGGGGACATGAAAGGATTAAAATGTCATATACATGTACCAACTACCCTCAATGAATGAAATTGATATGTGCTGCAAACATGAACTAAAGAAGAAAGAGGAGGAAGAAGAGAAGGAGGAGGAGAAGAAAAAGAGGAGGAAGGAGGAGGAGGAGGAGGAGAAGGAGAAAATGAGGGGGTGGCCTAGAGATTTATGGAGGGAGGAGGATGAGAAGGGGAAGGGGAATAAAAAGAATCAAGATATGTTAAGTACATGTACCTACTCCGTAAGATGGATGTAAACATCATGTGCTACAAATATGTATAAATAAATTAGCAAGTAAATAAACCATTCGATTCAAAGTCCAATAGGTATTATGTATAATATGTACATAAAATGTGTTATGTGTATTGTTCCCCATTTTTAAGTAGAAATAATTGCATACAGAACTCATCTTTGGTATCATGTTGGTCTAATTAACATTGGTTAAAAAAAGGGGGCTGGGAATTTAGCGCAGGGGTTTTGCCGCCTGCTGAGCAAGTGCAAGGACCGGAGTTCGATCCCTGGTACCAAAAAAAAAAAAAGAATCACTCTAATTTCTGCCTTGGCTATTTATCAGTAATAGTCTGATTAGAGTAAGAATATACACTTCTGATTATATTAACAGTGCTTTTCTTGATTCTGCTTTAATCCAACTTAACTTTAATGATATAACTAAAGAGATTTATAAATGTGGATTTAACACACACATTTGTCTCAGTTCTCTTTTAAATCCTACTCAGATAACAGTAAAGGGACAAAAAATGTCATAAGTACACAAGGACAAAGAGAAGAGGAGTGGGTGGAGGACCCATAACTGAGTGACTAGTCTGAAGAAAGTTGGTACCTAAACCAGCAGTGGGAGAACACAACAGACAGAAACAAGCAGATTCATGTTGCAGAATCTGGGAAAGCTTGAGGTTTTAAGGTATCTATTATTTTTGAAAAATGAGAATGTAGAGAGATGCTGAAAACAGAATTAGCTGACAGTCTACTTAGAACAGTTAGACTCTCCCCAGCACATAAACCAGAAAAATGTTCTCCCTCCACACAGCTGGAAACTGGAAAGGTCAGCCCTGACAAGTTTTGGATTTGAGGTGTAGGTGAGAGCTGGTACTGAAATGATGAAGACTTCAAATGTACCCATCACATGGAAATGTCTTATAGTTCAACTTTAGATATACTGTAAATATACTGCCATATATTCCAGATTTTCAATACTTGGGTGCTATAGTTTGGATGTTGAATGTCCCCTAAAGGCCATGTGTTGAAGGCTTTGTCCCCAGTGCATGACACTATTGAAGGTGGTGGAAACTTTAACATATGAAGCCTAATGAGAGTCATTTAGGTCATTGAGAGGTTGCCATTGAAGGAGATATAGGGTCTTCAGCCCCTTCTCTTCCTTACTCTTTGTTTCCTGGCTATTATGAGGTGAGCAACCTTCCACCATGCACTTCCATCATGACATACTGCTTTGCTATAGGCCCAGAAGCCACAGGAACAAGCAACAATGGACTGAAACCTCTGAAACTGTGAGCCAAACTAAGCTTGTCCACCTTATAAGTTAATTAAGTCAGGTATTTTGTCATAGTAACAAAAAGCTGACTAAGGAATGCATTAATAAATATATTGCTTTATTGTTTCCCTTGCCCATAGAATTAAATATCAAACATTATTCTGTGATGCAGAAAACAGTGATTAAGAATAGGATCACTAGATTTCTTGTTTAAAAATCTAAATACTAAGGCCTAGAATGCCAACAAATGCATTAGAAGGAATGATGGAGCTAGAAAGCCATCATTTAGAAACTGTCCTTGTAATAAATTTGGGCAAGAAACTTTGATGGATGACAAAACTAGAGGGAAAAATTTAATGAGAAACAGGATACTTATACTGTCTTAAAATATCTCCCTAGAATTCCTTATTAATTACAAAGGAAAAATGGTAGAGAATCTGGGCAAAACTGTGTTAAGAAAGTAACTAAATGTATTTATTTATTTTTTAAAATTTTATTTTATTGGTACATTTTAGGTATACAATATAATGACATTCTTCATTGGAAATTTACACCTTTACATAATCTCTCTTGGTTCTTATTTTTTTCCCTATTCCCCTATCCTCCCTTCAACTCCTCCATCCCTCCCTATTTACAAAGATTTTGTGTCCATTTTTTCATTTCCTTATATTAATTCCATTCCCTTCTTTCCTTCCCCTTATCCCTACCCCTCCCACTTCCCCTTCCCCTTTGCCCCTTTTCTTCCTATTTCACATTATCTATTATACCT
>NW_004624799.1:10740034-10770762 GCF_000247695.1 Heterocephalus glaber | reverse complement strand
TTGGATTGTTCCCTTTACAAGGATGTAGTGTCCTTCTTTGTCTCTCTTAATCAGTGTTGGTTTGAAATCCCGTAGATCTTCAAAGAGGATAGCTACTCCTGCTTTTTTTCGGGTTCCCTAAGTGACTAAATTTAATATGACAATAATAGAGGAAGTCCATTCATTTGCCACTTGTCAGGATACACTAAAAACATACAATATCACTGCTGAGTTATTCCTCCTATATTTTATAATCTGAATTAATTATGAGAAAACATCAGATGTAATCAGGTATTCTACAAAATAATGGGCCAAGGGCTGGAGATTTAGCTCAGTGGTGCCACTCTCTGCCTTGCAAGCGCAAGGTCCTGAGTTCAATCCCTGGTGCCAAAAAAAGTGGGCCAATACTCTTAATAATTGCTAAGGTCATGAAAGACAAAGAAAGGCTGAAGAATTGTCAAAGATAATAGGGGAATAAGGAAATACACAAACTAGTTCAATGCATCATCCTAGATATATACAAGGCAGTGAAAGAAAATGTATAAATACAATATTGGTACTCTTGGTGAAATTAAAATATTGACTGGGAATTAGACACCAGTCATTATATCAATGTGTCAATAATGTCAATTTGTTAATCATGCTGTGGTTATGAAAGAGATTGTCCTTGACTTCAGGATATGTATAATGAAGTATTAAGGGGTAAATGGGGCATGGTATCTATAATGTACTCTGAACCAGTTGAAAAATATGTGTAGAGATAGATTTGCTTTCAGTGATTTTTTAAAGGTAAAGATTTTGTTGATTAATAGAATGAGCCAGCTACCTTTATTATGACTGTAGAATGAAAATTTTCTGAGGAGACAGAGGACTCGATTCAACTCTTCTAGTCTGCCAGTGTTTGATTGTGACATGATGAAAAAGAAATCATTGTGATTTTTCAAGGTCTTAGTGTAATCTGATCATTGTCTTAGATCTTATCACAGTTTGGGGACTGTGTAGGACTACTGAGGAATCTCCAGAAAGCAATTTAGGATTCTTTAAAATCATTACTTTTCCAAACATATCTATTTGAGACCATATTTTCTCCATGTCCTTCAACCAAGACAACATATTATAATAACATATTGAATATAGAGAAGACATTAGAATCAAATCATCTTCTATTAAACCAGAAATTAAAGAGATTTGCAAAGGAAATTAGTTCTAGAAAATACTTTTATATGAATACATATTTTAAGGTAATATGTAATGAAAAATTTTTTCAATAGTGAGGCTTGAGCCCAGTTGCATTCTATCTCTGAGCTACATCCAGAGCCCTTTTTAGTTTTTTGAGAGAAGTGCTTGCTAAGTTGCTCAGGCTGGCCTTACACTTATGGTCCTCCTGCCTCAGCCTACCAAGTAGCTGGGATTACAGGTATGCACTATTCACTTAGTGAATAATTTTCTTTTTAAATTAGAATTGGTGTATATACATATTGAATCTTAATCATTTTTACTTTCCTCTCCTCTCCTCTCCCTCCCATTCTCCCCATCCCTAAATGAGTTATATATTGAAGGACCCTTGTTAGCAAGACAGACTCCATATTGCTGCTTGACCCACCTGCCTGCCCTTTAGATGAACTCAAAAAGAGGAAGCTTAGAAACCTCCTCCCCTTAGAGAGTCTCTTAGAAACAACAATTAATCAACTATTGTTTTACAAATGTTCTAACAGCAGGATGTTCTGCTTCTGTACCTTTTCTTGCTTTACTAGTTCTATCCCATAGGGGGGCCTAGAAACTGTTGGCCTCAAAGGTGTATAAAACTTGTTTGCCAACCCCCAGTCGAGGCTCAGGTCCTATGCTTGGCTCGGGTCCTGCCGGTAATAAACTCCTGTGTGGATTTAATATCGGTCTCTGGTTGGTTCTCTCTCGCTGGGTGTAACATATATATTTAAAATTTCCTCAGTTTTAATTTGAGTACAATAAATATCAATGGAATCAACATAAACTCTAAGACTTTGGAATTCTTAGTAATTTCTCTTTTAACTTTTTACTTTGAAACAATTATTCTCAATAATTTTTTTAAGAGTCTAAAGCAGTTCTAAAACCAAAAGATTTGGAAACTACTGTGTATTAATACTTGCTTGGTAAATTTCAACTTAATATTTTAAAGGAAAAAATTATTAGGCAACATTGTCTCTGTGAAGATTATAAGTATCAATGAGATAATAGCAAGAACTTGTATTTGTGTATACAAGGAGCATTGTGAAAACTCATCCCTTTTCTGGGAAGGGTTACTTGACCTATCTATATTGAAAGACCAAATCAACTTCATTAAAAAGACTAATAAATCCAAGTGTTGGATATTCCCATAAATGGCTATTCCATAAGCTCAACACATCAAAATATTCCCAAGATTTTACATCCATCCAATTTGCTTGTTTCATGATCTGGCTCATATAAACAAAGTCCAAATCTTGACATCAAAAGTAGATACAAGATTGAGAGGTAGAATATGGAGGAATAGAGTGCTTCTTTCTGTGCTTTCATTGTAGGCAGGAAGCAAGACTATTCCAGGAAGCACACTGATATCTTAACACTGTCTCCTTTTCAAGTATCACTGATTAGAATTTGACCACTTGATTGCTCAAAGCAAGTACAGGCTAGAAGAATGAAATTATTATTGGCTTAACCTAACCATGATTGTCTCCTTGTGATTGAGGAAGGAACCAGCTTTTGAAAAACTGTACATAACTGGGGTTCTTCTGGCAAGAATGAAGGGAGGAGTGAAGAAAACTATGGGATAGTAGAATATGAGATTGCCAACCAGTAAGTTCTAACATACAGTCACTGCATTTGGAATGTCTCAAAGCAGTAACTATCAATACTGGATAAAATTCAGAGACGTTTTATAATAATCATACTTGCTTGTGTTCCTTTTGTCAATTAATCCTTTTGTCACTGAAAACCTAATGAATGCTTCATAGCATTACAAATGTGCAGTTTTGTTTTCTTAAATCTTGACAGTTCAATTCTTAGTAGTTTTCTATAAATCCCCATTTATAGTTCATTCAATAACAATAAAAAGTAGTTCTATTCAATAGTGTACTACTACATTTTTGTTTCTTAAATTATCATGCATTTGTCACTGGTGACATATTATCATGTCACATCTTTTATTTATTTTTTTTAAGCATGGTGCTTTACAGTTTTTCATGCATCAATACAACAGTGCAGTGGAAAAGTACTGAGCCTCTACAAAATAGCTTCAGATCTTTGAACAAATGAATGTGATTTCTTCACGTACACAAGCATAGGCTTTTTAATATTTACACAAAATAAATATCTCAAACTATAAGCTCACTCTATAGGGTGCCACAGTAATGGGCTTAGGAGACAGTCATATACTTAGAAGATTCTATCTTTAGTGTTATTTACACTGACATGTCCAGTATCACTGAGTCTGAAAGGTGAACAAATATTCAGAATATGGCTGAATCTGGGTCAATTAATAGCTAGGACTGGTATAACTTTAAGTAATCCCTTATGAAACAAACATATATTGTAACTTAGTCTTATCTGGGAATTTCCTTAACTTCTCTCTCCTATGGTATGGGAAACTTTAAAGATCAACATGAAACAGACAAGAGCCATCGCTAAGGCAGATCTTTTAAGATAACAAAAGAGAAACTGACAAGTATAAATTATCGGTAACAGAGATGCTACCAATTGAAATGGTATTGAAATCAGATTTTTAGGTCCTAAAATTTTTTTAAATATTTCTTTTTATTCTGAAACAGAAACTGGAGAAAGTACATGATTCTTTCAGAAATAAATGACTCAATTCAGTTGTTACTTTACATTTAAGCTAAGCACCACTGAAAAAGTGGACATAAAGCAAGTGATTCCTATTTGCCCATCAATACACCAGCTACATAGCTGAGAGTTCAGATGTTAACTGCACAGCACTTTCTCTGTTACCAGAAGCTAAGACTGCTCTGCGACAAATAGGACAGGTAGAATTCTCAGATAACCAGCGATCGATGCAGTGGACATGGTACTCTTGAGAACAAGGTAGTTTACGAAGTTTGTTGCCTTCTATGTATTCTGTAATACAAACACTACAGGTTTTTAATGCATCGTTTTCACCAAAACTTCTCATTGCCAAGTTGTCAATCTGTTCTTCAGTGAGTCCTCTGGGTTGATCATCAACATCCTCATTTAAGGGGAAAAACTGAGCCAGACTAAGGAAGGGTAAAGAGCCACTTTCATCAAATATGACTGGGGCCCTATGTCGACCCTCTCGTCTGGTACCTGATGAGCTTCCTTCATTGCTGCCTTCAAATAACTCTGAGCTAGTTTCTGAACTTTAGCCACTGGAGCTTGAACTAGGACTGGAACTTGAACTGGAACCAGAACTGCTACAACCAACAGAACTTCCTCCTCCATTCTGTGACTCTGCCCTTTCCATATTTCCACTTGTGACCGAGCCACTAGGTTCTGAATCGCTATCACTGTACATAAAGTAGCTTAATTCACCAAAACCTGTCATTATCTGCTGTAACATGGTCTGAATTGCAACAGATGTAGTCTCACTTAAATCAGTATTTAAAATTCTATGAATAGGAATCATGATGGTACTGACATAGGTTCTCACATCTGTCTGCTCAGAATGTGAGAATGTATGCCTAAAACCTCCTCATTCACTTTCATAAGTAACAGTGTTATTCGGTGTCTGAGACCTCGACCAAGTTCTGCTAGCTATGCTATCTCTCTATTTATATTCTCCAGGATGAACTCTTCTGACTTGAACATCAAGGACTATGGTTGGAGGTCTCTGTCCTGGTCCTGTAGATTCACCACAGATGGCTGTCTGAAGAAGCTGCTCCTTGAGAGGTATTTCTTGTTCCAGAAGCTGCAAAAAGACCTCTACTTAACAGCTCAGGCCCAGTTATTTGTGGTCTCAATGTCACACGGTGCCAGGTTCTAGAACTTCCCTCGGTCTCATTTACTAAATGGTGCTCAAAAGTTTGAGATGAAATACTATGATGAGATCTTCATGGAATTTCACTCATTGGATGCAGAGGTGACCTACTTCTTTCAGCTCTGGCTCTGGTCCTCTGATGGTCTAGGCTCCTACTTCTTGCCCTCCTCTGACATCTAGTAGGTGGAATTTCTGTTGTTAATGTTTCAGTTGAATTTCGTTCTGACTTAGACAGTCTTGCAGATGTTGCTTCAGATCGTGGATTTTCCACTGGCCTTTGGCTATTGTTTTCTGTAATTTCTCCACTAGAAAGTCTGAAGATGGCTCATTTTCATTCTCTGGGTTTCGGCTCCCATTATTAAGGTTAACATTTATTTCTAAACTGAATCTGAAATCACCACTGTTTGTATTAGTCTGGCTCACAGCTCTCCAAGATTGGTTTTCTCTTTGCCCACTTCTTGTCATATTTTCAGTTTGTCTGACAGAATTAAGCCAGTCTATTATAGAGTCACCATTAGACACATCCTCTGAAGAGTCTCTGCCTGCTTAAAACCACGGAGGGAGAGAGGGAGAAAAAGGAACTCTATTTTCATCTGAGTTTTGTGGTGATGGACACTCTTTAATTTGTTGTAGTCTTCTCAACAACTCTTCCTCTGTACTTTCTCCTGGGGTGCCTAGCAAATTGTTATCTCTCATAAGCCTATAATCTTCTTCACTCAAGTTATTTACAAATTGATAGTTTCTTCTCGATCCAATCAGTTCATCTGACTTCTGCTTTGTGCTGCAGATTGATCACCACTTCCTTTATCATTAGAATCTGAGTTTTCCATCTTGATGAACAAGTGGAAAATTATCTGATTTTTACGACATAGTACTGAAATACAATAAACTGGATTTTAGTTTTCTTCACTCTGCTTCAGTTTTAAGGTCAGGATCTGACTCGGTTAGTTCAGCCGTTTCTGCTGAGGCTCTTTCCGCGCCTCTGCTGCCACTGCTTTCAAGCTCCCTCAAATGAGTCGCTGGCTGAGACCTGCCTCTACCCAGTGTCTGCTCCAAAACGTTGCTCAGGCAGCCATTATCTTCCCTATTGTTACCAAGCAGCGACAGGAAACCATGGCCCACAACAGGAAGTGATCTGCATCTTTTAAACTTATACTTTCAGTTAAAATTTTGACCTCCCATTAAATTGACAGTCATTTGTACATTTAAAGAAAATAAACTTTATCCCATAATCCAAGTAACTAATCTAATTAATAAAAGTCAGAAACAAATACAGAAATAAATTATCCATTATGGCCTTCTTTTCCTGTTAACAACCCACAGATGAGCTATCTGGTTGCCTACTAATAATACGAGCCAACTAGATCAGGAAAATATTTTCTGCTATGATTTTTCTATAGTAGCGATAACATATAGGTAATTTAAAAAATGACCCTCAATCATTTTCCTTCACGTTTCAACCTGAATACATCTAGAGGTCTTCCTTGACCAACCTGTACAGAAGTGCCCTCCTCTGATTATTTTATATAAAATCACTCTTCTAATTCTTTCTACAGAACTCTTGTTAATTGGTTATTTATCCTTTATATACTTATTTTCTGTTTCCTCACTAGAATATAAGCACTGTGAGAGCTGGAAAACATGTCACATCTTTCAAAGCTTATTCAGTGCCTTGCTTATAATGGCTGGTAAATAAATATTTGTTAAATAAATCATTTTCTTCTCTAAATCATCTTTCATTGAGATTTGATATTATGTTCCGAAAGCAAAATTTAAAATAGATAAATCTTGGTGTTTATAATATTTTAGCCAATGATATTTAACAATATAAAATAGTAAATTTGTATAGTTAATAGACATCAATATGAAATGTTTGATGTGGTAAGACATGGTAAAATTAAGTTTTATAAGGGGAAAGACCAATTTCTTTTTAGTTCAGATGGTTCCTTTTTACATATACTATATTTTTATTTTATATGATTTATTATAATAAATTAACCTGCTTGAGGCTATCACAAGTTTTAAAATGTCTAGAAATGAAGCCATCAAGAATAGTTTATTTGTCCAAACTGGAACTTCTGAAAATATTTTGTATGATCAGTAGACTTTGAATTGGAATTATCTCTCACAAACTCTCTCTCCTTGTGGTTTTAATAATAGACATCCATTTATAACCATAATATGAAGCATGAAGTATTTCAGGCCACTGCACATTATATTTTATTGTAGTTATTAACCGAGTTTAAAAAACTACATGAGGAGGACAAGATTAAGTATAGCTGTTTTTCAGTGGAGATATTCCCATGTATTCGTGTAATTAGCACAGACTTGCCAAATCTCTCTCTGAGCCATCTGTGAGCACCTTCTTGGTTTAAAACAACACATGCCAGCTCTGCTCAGTTCTAAGTCAGTTTTTTCCACAACTGTTATCTTCATCTTAAACCTGGGAACATTCCCCAGTGTGTGAAGCTTGGAAATGCCACTTTTAATTAAGAATCTGATCCTTGAGCTAAAATAAATTTCTATTTAATCAACTACCTCACAATTTCATTGGCATAAAATATTAACCACAGAAATTCTAATCCATTTGTGAGAAAAATTAGAATACTTTGATTTTCTAATGATTTTCAAACATATTCATGTGTTTAATCTCCTAACAATCCAAACTGAAATTCTTAGTCACTTGAGCTCACTTTCTTGCTCTATAGTTCAACCTCAAGTTAAAGGATGCAAATTTTCATCTGTAACCACCTCCATGTTAGGTCCTGGCTTTGGCAAATCAGCAATAGTGGAGATTTACTAACAAAGACCTGACAGTAAATAATGCACTGTATAGCTTGGCAACAGAGGTTTTTACTGCAGATCCAATACAATCATTTCTGAAGGACTTCTTGTGATCACCATCAATCAAAGCATCCACCTGGAGCATTTAGAAGACTGCACTGTGGGAAAACTACCTACCACTGCCCAGAGACCAATGTAAATGCAATGTGTACTTCAAGACAAATAAGAGACATTACAATCATGTTCTCTAACAAAGATGCAAATAAAAAAAAAAGTGCAAACAAGAAGCACTTAAAATAGTCTTGATTCTGACTGTGATGTTGAGTTCTGGAAGCTCAGGCTGAGTATGGCTAGGAACCAATCCCTTAATGTCATATTGAAGTTTTTATATTCAGCTATACTCTGCATACAATAAAAATCATGAAGCTTAATTGTGTAAGTAAATGACATTTAGTAATCTAATAGAATTGTGCTGCTACCTCCAAAATCCAGTTTTAGAACATTCTATCACCCCCAAAATATCCCCGATATATATTATGTGTAGGCTACTTATTACCTTTATTAGTATATATTTACTGTATGATTGCATTTACTGTTAGGAAATTGGTACATGTTCCTAACACATTTTAATTCTTTTTCTTTTCCCTTCTCTTTAGGGTTTTATATGCAATTTTTCACAAATTTTCTGTGAAAACATAATTATATAATTGAAACAGAAATATGAAAAACATTAATAAATTTGACTTTGCTGGCATTCAGACACAAATGCAAAATTTGCCTGGAAAGGAGTACATTTTTGTGTGTGTAATTTTTGAATAAGAAGTCTAGCTAATTTGGTACTTATTACATTCTTCTTTAAATAATATTCAAAAAATTATGAAAAATAAGGGATTTTATTGAGATAGGATAGAAGAATAAATATTAGATAGGTAGAAAGGAGTCAAGAAAATCATAACTAAAAACTGCACTCTTAAGAAGACTGCAACTTTAGGGCCTTAGCTGAAGTCACCCAAATTAATCCGTATCAGCATTTCCTTTGGTTGAATTTGGACTCCTTCCCTAGCAAACCCATCACACCCAAAATTCCTCAGAAACACTGAAAATTCACTAATTGGCTAAATTGAGAAAGTAAAGAGAAGAACCTGATCCTGAGATAAAGGAGCATGTTGAGAGAATCCAAAAAAACATTTACAGTACAAAAAACAAAATCAAAAAAGTGTCTATACCTGTAGAATGGGCTAACACCCGTCTGGAGGGTTCGTCACCTTTTCCTGGGCTTTACACTCCTTCAAAAGAAGCTTAAATGTTCCCTGTTCCAGGAAATAATGTGCCTCATTTTTCTGAGTCCTTGATTGCATCCTAAATCTCTGCCTAATGAACCCTTTCTATACCTCTTACTGATACAACCTAAAAATTATTTTCTCTGCCATGGAAGTCAACAAACATCCACACTTATTCTACAAAAGGGTGGGTTAAGTTCCCTTATTTTAGCCTTGGGAAGCTCCTCAGACCCAACCCAGTGATATTATCAACTTTGCTCTTGTTGTAAGAAAACTGGCATTATCAGGAGGCACATGGTGGCAATAGCAGCTGTGAGTCACTATATTCCCTGCATTCTTTTACACTTTTGTTTTTCACCTCAGTTTCCAAGTGAGAAATAAGTCATACCCTAGCTGAGGTCATCTTGTCCATTAGAAAGTGTTGGGGAATACTATGTCACATTCAAAATGGGAACCTAGTTGAAGCTGTCATTTTAAATTGTTGATTGTTGTTTTCTGAGTAATGTATGTGCTTATATCCATTTCTTAGAAACATGGCCATAGCTGGGTGTGTTTGTACATACCTGTAATCTCAGCACTAGGAAGGCTGATGCAGTAGGATCAAAAATTAGAGGATAGCCTGAGGTACCTAGTGAGTTCAAAGATAAAGGCCAGCCTAAACTACCTACTGAGAACCTGCCTCCAAAAATGTATGACCTTGTTTTCTTCCCTTTTTCCTCCTCTAGGATCACCTAAAAAAATTTTTCAGGATACACTTTCTTTATTTCATCTTATAACTTCACTAAAATCGCAAGATTTTTTTTTAAAAAAGACATTAGGCTTATATGTGCAATGCACAAGGTAAATTTTTAATACTTTCTCTTAGTAAAATATAAAGCTTGGTGGCTTGGATGCTTGTTAGAATATAGCTCCATGAAAGTATTACATTCACGTCTGTTTTGTTCATGGATAAAGCCCAAGCTCTCCTTAAACAGTGCCTCACACATTGCTGTCCAATAAATACTTGTTGAATAAATGAAATTTATTAGTCAGCTTTCTCACTCCTGTGGCAAAATACCTTACATATACAACTCAAAGGAGGAAATGGTTTATTTGACTCATGGTTTCAGAGGTTTTAGTCCATGGTAAGCTTGCTTCAAGACCCTAGTAGAAGGGTATGGGGGAGCAAAGCTGCTCAATTCATGACAGCAGGGAAGCACAACATGAGGGAAGAACCCCCCAGAGAGATATACTCTCCAAAGGCATCCTTCCTGTGCCCCACCTCTATCCAGAAAGCACCTCCTAAGAGAGCACATTCATTTGTGAACACCATTGGATTAATCCATGGATGAGGACATTGCCCCCATGATTCAATCATTTCTCCAGGAGTCTCTTAATCCAATGAAGTCCACAATTAAGATTAACCAGCACATGAAGTTCTACATATTTAAATTCTAATGGATTATTAGTTGGTCTAACTCATTGATGTGTTATGAAGAGTATACTGATATGATATATAAAGTATATATTTTAAATGCCTAAGTATAACTCACTATAAAATAAATTTAAACTGCAAAATATGTTATACTTTGGATTATATTATGATTCTATACCTTTTTATATTTATTTTACAAGACTTTATATCCTTGTACTGCATCAAGCTTGCTTATAAAATATATATATTCATTCTAAAATAAAGATGTCCCTGAAAATTACGCTGACTGCTCTTGTCTTCTGGTACTTCTTAAAATTAATATTCTCTTCCATTATTTAGCAAAAAGATTCCATCTTTGATTTAAAAACGATAAAATAGGGCCAGGGATTTAGCTCCGTGGTTCCGGCACCTGCCTCGAAAGTGCAAGGTCCCAAGTTTGATCCCCGTACCCCCCCAAAAAAGGTAAAATATATAAACCACACCCAAATCAAACAAAAAGAAATGCAGTATAGCATTTTGACATAGCCTCCGTAGAAACCAGCTTCAAAGATCTGTACAAACAGGTGACATAAAATAGAAGTTGTCTATAAATGGAAGCTATAGGATGTTCTAATTCTAGTAGTCCATATTTCTATTTCTCAGTTTACCATTAATTTGATGAAGTATAAATCTTGCTATATTTTTATTAATTGTTTCTCCTCTTTTTCCTTCTAGTAATGTTCTTTTTTTTCCTCACAATTTTAGGACAACTGATGTTCTCTCAGATCCTTCCTCACCCCAGATCTAGTCAATCTTAATTAAGCTGATTTCCTAGGAGTTTCCAGACCTGGGTTATTATTGTTACTATTTCTTATTCTTCAACCTCATGAGGATCCTCTCCAGGGCTACAGATCTTTCTTCTTTCCTCTTTAGAGACCGTGAGCCATCATCCAGCCCCCCTCTCCAGAAGCCCCTTCTCTCCTCACTCCTTTCTTCATCTTAAAAACATATTTTTGACTTGTTTGTTTGTTTGTTTTTTGTTTTGTTTGATACCAGGGATTGCTTGCGCTTGCTTTCGAGGCGGGCAGCAGCACCACTGAGCTAAATCCCAGACCCATATTTTTGACTCTTGCACTCCTAAAAATCCCTCTACTGACCCCAGAATTCCCCCACATCTCTCTTTTTTGTTCTAAGAAGGGTAGCCTTAACTCACTGTTTTCTTTCTTCATCTCTAATGTACAATTCAATTCAACTTGCTATAAAAAAAGTTCTGTCCATATACACTCAAATGACGTTTTAAAATCACTTATAAACCCTTAATTGCTAAGTCCAATTAAGACTTGTCTTACTTGGGCTCTTGGTAGCACTTAATGTTTGGATCTCTTCTTTGTTGGAATTATTTTACCCCAATGTTTCCACCATACCTGCTCTATTGATTCACCTTCTATTGCTATAATCTTTCCTTTTCAGTGAAAAAAATTATTTTGGTATACTTTCTTGACTTACAATCAAACGGTGAATCCCCAGAGCTCTGTCCTCAGTCTTTTCTCAAGCTATAAAATTATCCTGGGAAAACAACCAAGTGAATTATTTTAATATCTTTGCTGATATCTTCCACATTTAAATCTTTAGCCCTAAACTCTCTACTGAACTCCAGAACGTTTGTCTCTAATTGTTCCCTGAATGTCTTTTCTGTCTACATGTTACTAAGTCTTCTGAAATCTATTAGATCTCTTCTAGGTTCCTTTCCTTGGAGTGACTATATGTAGGAAGGAAAAAAAATCTTAATATTTTCTCCATAGCCAACAGGTCAGATTATAGTACTTTATATACTGCTTATTTCTGTTTCTCCTCCTTTGAGGAATATGTAGAAATGCATTTTCCTGTGCCTTTGAAATTGGGTCTGTCATAAGGCATGCTTTGACCAGTGAAGTATATTGGAGGTGATGTTTGTCAATTTAGGCAGAAATCTTTGAAAATGGACATAAAATTTATTTCTTTCTCCCTGTTAACTGGCAGCACTCCAGAAAGGCCCCAACAGCTTACATCCTTAACCCAGAGCTATTCTTTCACTAACCAAAAATGTAACACAAGTGAGATATGAATCTTTGTTGTTTTAAACTCATGAGACTTTAGAGCTATTTCTTACTGCCATATAGGTCCTGACTGTTAAAAGATCCAAACCAAATTTATTATTTTTCCCTGTGCACATTATCAGAATAAAAAAACATGAAAGTATCTCACCTGTTCTTTATCCTACATTCCCTGTTTCTTTATCTTGGCCTCAGCCATGACTATCATTTACTTAACCAGTATAGAAACTTGGGAGCATATCTAGACTCCACTTTCATGTTCCCATGCATTTTATGACTCAGGAAGTTTTTGAGATTCTGTTTTCTAAGAATCCTTCAAATCTATCCTCTGTCTGCATTCTGAGTATACATCTTATTATATCTTGCTTAGAGAACTAAAATGTTCTCTTTCTCTCCAATACCAGACTTCCCTAATTCCATCTTCTGTGAGGCTTCCAAGATTATTTTTATAAGGTGCAAACTTTGACCACCCCACTCTCCTGCTTAAAATGTTGCCCCATTGTTTATAAAATAAAGTCAAAATGTCTTAGCATGGCATATTAGGTTTTCTATCTTTTCAGCCATATCTCTGGTTCAACAATACCTTGTTTCTACTCTTTCTGCCCCTGTACCCCCCCACACATACACATACAAACAATAATACTCTTCCTCTGATCCTTCTAAGCTTAGGTTTCATTTACTCTAAGAAGATTGTCCCCAAAAGACTTCTTAAGTCCCTCCCTTGTGTCACTTCTCTGCCTAAAATGTGCTTTTATTACTGAATGTGTTCTTTCTAAAAAAGAAAAGAAAAATATTTGCTTTGGGGGCCATTGTAATGGGTAGATATTGTAATGATTATAATCTTGAGGATGAAGGAATATCTTATCCACCATCATGTATTGAAAGTACAGTATTTAATCACATTACAGCCACATCAAAAAATGTTACGAAACTGAAACAATAAGTCATTGCAATAGACAACCTAACATCTGTAAAGGGCTTATATTTTTTACACAGCTTATAATTTGTTGAGGGCTAAAATGAGAAATTAGAGACATTTATTGCTAAATGGATGCACATTGAGACAATACTCTTAAGTGAAATAAACAGGACACACATGTGTAAATACCGAATAGTTTCTCTAGTGTGAGAAACTGAAAGTGTAAATAAGGACTAGAAGGTATAATAGATAATGTGAAATAGGAAGAAAAGGGGCAAAGGGGAAGGGGAAGTGGGAGGGGAAGGGGAAAGGAAAGAGGGGAATGGGATTAATATGAGAAAGTGAAAAAATGGAAACAAAGTCTTTGTAAATAGGGAGGGATGGAGGGGTTGAAGGGAGGGTAGGGGAAGGGGGAAAAATAAGAACCAAGAGAGTATGTAAAGGTGCATATCTCCAATGATGAATGTCATTATGTTGTACACCTAAAATGTACCAATAAAAGGATATACAAAAAATAATAATAATTTGTTGAGGGCTATGCGTCAGGCATGCAGCAAGCATTCAATAAGTTTTGCTTTACAAATAGCCTAACAATAACTCTCGGCCATTGAGACATGCACAAGGTATCTACTCTCCTTGATTTTATCATCCTGAGAAAATCAGCTCTCATTCTCCTGGCAGATCATTCTAGGCCCTTAGGTAGTAATTGAATGGATTATTTTCTTATGAAGTACATGAGTGAATGTATAGCAGAGACACTATAACTTACATTGAAGGTTTTTCACTTACCACCTTTAAGAGATAATTCAGCTCCATTATTTAAAACAATTTGGAAAAATGTAACCTTATAAATCATCTTTCATTTGAAGCATAACATTTTTTACCAAGTTTAATGGACCTTTATAGGTAAGTAAGGGGGTAACTCATGAGAACCAGGAGAAAGAAAGAATTCCTAACTTGTTTCATATAACTTTCCAAGATTTCATTATTATTTCATACACCACCCCTCAAAAGAATTTTCACATTATCATTGAGTAAGTGACAGAAATGTACAGATGAAATTTAAGACTTATCGTATGGGTTTATTGGTAAGATTTGAGGAATTACACAGATATGAGAAGAGATCCAGAGCTATTATAGGACTAAATCAGACTATTTTAGTCTCTGCCCCTGTTCAATCTTTTCCAATTCACCTCTCGTTGTCCATATTTTTCCATTATCCTCAAATAGTAACAGGCATGTGTGTGAACCTAGCTTATCAATACATTTTAAAATCCCAATAATTTTTTCTTAAGAAGTTCATCCATTATTCCAAAATTGTTCCAGAGAGAGGAATTAAATCCATTTTTTTTTCCGTTTCAGTCCACATCCAACATTGAGAACACGGGATGCAGAACCGGCTGCATTTGCCAAAGACCAAAAAGCCATGAGATGTGCGAGTTAAGCAATTATCAGCCACTTGGCCTTTTTGTAGAAATACACAAAACGTGTAGAATCGCTTAATTTTATCCCCTCCTAACCTGTTCACATGGAAATTGGCCGCTCGGGCGAATGTTGTTTTTCACCACAGCCATGTGTGGAAGGGCGATTAACACTCGCTCAACAAAACCCCTTCCCAGGCCATTTGGGAGTTGCACGCTTCACACCCCGGAGTTCAGCTCGGTCCGCCTTCACGCGCAGCCTTTTTGTTTATGCGAAGACAGAGGGGCGGAGAGGGTGGGAACCTTTAAATATGCAGGAGGCCGAAAGGGCTATATAAAGCCCGGGGCTCAGACCGTGTGGAAGAGAGCAAGGCTGTCCGCGAGCTGGGAGCGGCCTTCTGCGGAGCCTCGCCAAGCCATGGAAAACGCGGAGAGCGCGGGGAGCGCGCGTTGCCGCCCCCCGCCGTCCCAAGTCCCAGACCGCCCGACGCAGTGCGGGGCGGCAGACTCCGGGTACAGCTGCTCTGCGCAGCCCTGAGGGCTCCTACCAGTCCCTCCCTACTGCCGGGCCTGGCTCCTCCCCTCCCCTTTCCACCCTACTCCCCGCGCTTGGCTTTGGTGGATTCTCCCAGGTGGGGCTCACTCTCCTCTATGCTGCTTGTGCTCCCAACCCTCAGATCTGCAGGCTTCTGGAGACCGTGGGAAGCTCGAGGCGAGCGAGAGGAGCAGGCGCCTCGCCACCCTACGGAGGCGGTGAGCGCGGGTGGCGGGCGCTCTTTCGAGCGGTGCAGACGATCAACCAGGGCCAGGGACGCGAGGCCTGAAGGACGCGTGCACGCAGCTTGCCCCTAGCTTATAATCGAGCGTGATGGTGGCCCGGCCGGTTTTGACGTGGCCGGGTGTGTCCCCCAGAACGACTGGGTCACAGGAATCAGGCCAAGATCGGGGCTGCTGAGATGCCCTGGGTCACATTCCCCAAAGGGGCTAGGGATGCTGCGCCTCACGTTTCCAATTTCTAGAAGGTCGTGTAGGTAACAGCGATTCATCTCCTTTCCTACCCAGATGCCCGGTGGCCAAGGAATGACCGCAGCCCCAGGAAAGCTTTCCCAATACAGGCACCCTGTCAGGTGAGTGGCAGGCCTCACCGAAGGTCTCTTGCTCTTCCAGCACCAGGGAGGAGCTGGGGCCTCCTACAGCCCATCTCCGCAGCTGGTCCTGCAGTTTTTCTCTCTTGGAAAATCTTTCTTCAAGGTTACTCTTGTCTGACTCAAAGAGGTCGTTTACTAAACTGTTAATACGTGAATACCCAGTAAATGCTTAAAGATTATGTTATGAACAGAGAAAGTATATGATATAGTAAAAGAAGAACTGTATCCTCTTGAAATTGAATAAAACTGTTTTTAAAAATCCTAAAGGTCCCAGTGAAATTGAACTTTACATCAGAGTATGTATATTATTCTCTTGCAAAGCAGAAGGAAGAATGGGGTTAACAGTTGCAGTTTTACAGAAAATCAAAGGTTGATCAGTAGGAGAAAATGGAAATGTAATGAAAACCATAAAGATAAGAATGATCCTAAAAGCATTCAAAAACTTATTTTGAATAACAATGTCTAGGGCTGGGGATTTAGCTCAGTGGTTCTGATGCCTGCCTGGGCAAGCACAAGGTCCTGAGTTTGATCCTCCGTACCAAAAAAAAAAAAAAAAAGAGCAAATATTTACTGGATTTTTTGCCACAGGAGTCAACCTTTCTGGGAGATTTTTATGTAGGTTGGTTTTATTCATGTGAAAAGTTAATAATTATGCAGTTTTCCTGCTTGTGAGAGCTGTTAAACGAAGAGCCTTATGATCTTTCTGAAGTGTTTATAAGAAGCATGTACTAGTTAATATTAATTTCCCACCATGAGCTAGCACTAGTTGAAGGACGTAGGAAAAAGTAATCATAGCACCTACTAAGTGTTGGAGTGTTTACTTTGGTCAGTTTTTACAAGTATGGGCAGGGCATGAAGTGACTAATTCTGCTGGGGATGGGGAAGTTTCAGGAAGTGTGTATCTTAGGTTGTAGCTGGCTGAATCACCATGCAGGTGCCTGGGACAGCATGGCTAATGAGCAGCAAGGAACTGGAATTTGGGTGTGTGGAACTGTGTTCATTCCAGCAGGGTAGCCAGAAGCCAGAACCTGTAGACTTTGATGAATAAAATCCATGGGTTTTACTCTGTATTGAGGGCTTCTCAATGGATTTTAACCAGAAGAGTAGTGTGATCAGGTTTATCTTTCAGAAAAAGCACTAAGGAAATGATATACAGACTTAGAACACGAAAAGCGAAATTGGAAGCTATTGCAATTGTTCAGGTAAGAAATGATAAAGAGCTTCTCTAAGATGTTGGAAATGGGGATGGAAATAAGTAAATTTGGGAAATATTTAGGGGACAACTAGGCTTCATAAGGTATTTGACATATATATATATATATATATATATATATATATATATATATATATAGTGAAGAAGAGGTCAAAAGCCAGAATGTTTCCCAAGTTTGTGAATTGTGACTGCATGAGTGTTGTACCGAAAAGATGGAAATTAGGACTTAAAATACACTTGGGAAGCAAGATATTGAGTCTGATTTTCTATTTGTTATATTTAATATACCTATGGAACATCCAAATGTAGATATCAGATAGGGAGCAGCATAATATGTCAGGGGCCTAGAGTTAAAATCTTGTAAGTACAGGCTTGGGAGGCTGTGGTGAATAAAGGATTGGGAAAATCATGACAGTAAGGTCATCCTAGGCAGTGTAGAGGGGAGAGCTGATCACTCTCAGTGAGGGATCAGTGAGGGAAGGTCAACCTCTAACAAGTATGTGAAGAAAGAAAGGTCCAAAAGGAGACAGAAGAGTTGGAACAGGGAGGGATTTAGAAAGGATGGAGTCCATGGAATAAAAACAATACACAGTGAGAAATTCTGGGCAGAGTATGATGATGAAGGCTAAGCATTATTCCTTGTGTTTGGCAATTCCAGTTACATATTAGAAATAGACTTAACTTTATAAGCAATTCGTTTCTTAACTATTGTTAAAATTTTACTGTACTTAAGTTTATTTTAAAAATTTTTATCTTGGCTAATATCATGTTTCTTATTATTTTTACTCAATTGCCAACTTTTTGAGAGTAGGGCTCTTGATGTATTCATCTTCAAATTATGAATAATTGGCACAAAGAATCACTACAATATTTATTGGTTAATTGATAGTTACTTATTTAAGCATCAATATTATAAAGTTTCTAAATGTTCTTGCTAGAAACTTTTTAAAATTTCATTTTTAGTTTTCTTCCTTTTAAAATTGAACATACTGAAAATAATATAATCTTTATAAGCATCACTCAATTACATATATGTATGGGACTATTCATTCTACACTAAAATGACTGCACTTTAGTTGTTGACTCAGACTTATCCCTCTTCTTTCCTTGGATGAAAAACAGAAATGAAAAAATTAATATATGTCAGATTTTTAAAACTCTGAGGCAATCATGCTTATATGCCATTTTTTTGTGTGAAGCCTGTATCATTTCTCAATATCTCAGTATGCGCTCCCACATTTGGTTAAATGGGGACAAGGAAAGGAGATGGGACCAAGATTGGTTGCAGGGGACCACAATATTGATTATGTCCCAAAGCAGGCTGTAAGCAGTGCAGGCTCTAAAAAGTTAATCTCACACTTGGCTTGTTTATAGAAGTGAGTCCAGCTGAGGCCTATGTGCCGAAGTCAGAGTAACTCCCACCCTAATACTGTTTCTACAATTAAAACCTTCTAACTAGAAGGACAATGTTCTAATTACAACCATATATTTTATCTACTCTGTTCCTAATTCAAGAATGCTTTGTCTTGCCCTTCATGAGCCTTGCTTACACTAATTTCCATAGAAACCACACGATTGTGTATCCTTGCATGTAGTTCTGCCCTTCCACGTAGTTCGCCTTTACCCCAATTGATTACCAATAAAAATCAGTGGCTTGGACTGGCCGGTGCCTTTGTTAGTTGTACCGGCATTGGTTGTCCTGGCGCCCCACTTTCTGTCTCTCTTAGTTGTCTTTTAGTCCCCCCCCCCGCTTAGGCTTGCATGTACACTGAGTAGGAGACTGGAGCCTACTGCAGAGGTTTCTAGTAATGTTTCAGGGGTCCTCAGTAATTGGTGTCATGTTAGCCTTTCTGTGTCAAGTTGTGAATGCATAAACAAACTTAAAAATACTGTTCTCAGTATGTTTCTAAACTTAAATTGGCTACATTTATAACTAAAAGTTAAAACTGTGAGTTTAAAACAAGACTGTAGATGATTACTGCCTTTGTTTAGGATGTATAATATTTTGTCACTGTTATAAGGGTGATTTTATCAGAATTTTTAACATAGAGGTAGAATTCATTTTTCCCCCAAGAAACTCGAAAGATGAAAGACAGACCTTTTCCTATACTTTGAAAGAATAAGTATATACATAATGCTAGAAGTAAGCTGACAATTGATCTTATGCTTATTTAGGGTATATAATGAATTTGTTTGATCTAATTTGTAGGTTGGATAAAGATTAAAAATAATCACACATTTATTGATATTTTGGCAAATAGATTCCATGAAAGTTATGATAGTAGTATTTAAAAACTCTATATTAAGGCTGTATCTAATACAATGTATCTAATACATTGTTAAACATATAGAACACTTGAAATTTGATCATTTCATGAATATAACGATTCTGAATGTGAAAAAATAAAGCATACTATGTTTTCTGCTTCTTTCAGACTATTATGGCCAAAATCAAAGCGTTATGATTACTTGTATCAAGAGGCAGAAACTCTTCTGAAAAATTTTCCAATTCAAGCCACAATTTCATTTTATGAAGATTCTGATAGTGAAGATGAAATTGAAGAGCTGACCTGTGAAAACTAAGCTAATTTTTGATGATATTTAAAGCTAGTAGGATTTAAATTTAGTGTACAAATGTATCATAATTAAAAAAACTAATTTATTTGTATATAAGTTTTTAATAAAAGGAAATATTTTGTAATTACTATGGTAGTGTGGCCTTTTAAAAAAATCTCTACACTAGAATTGAATGTTGGAATTTAAAATAGGTGACATTTATAAATGCCTTAATTCTGTTATAAATACATAGTTGGGGCTTACAAAGGATAATTTTGGTCTCCATTAAATTACAAATTTATCTTTATAATTTTACAAAGAAACATAATATCTAATTTTTCATGACTTGACCTTGTAACATCTGCTCTTTCCTATTGATCTCAACTGGATGTTGTAATTATAGATAGAATTATCTTCTTAGATAACAAAGGAATCATCTTATGTTACCAATCACACATTTATTGTTATGTGTTTACTAGAAGATGGTGAAAAATACTTTAAATTATTATCTATAATTGAGAATGGAAATCAATTTTACAGGTCCTAAATTTTAGTGATTACAAATAAATAATGAGTAATTCTCACTTCCTACTTTTCTGCTATTTTTAAATCTAGTAGTAACATAGCTTGGGGGCTCAATATTTACTATATTACATTGAGAGATTTCTATAATTAAAACAAAATGTTTCAAGGGAGTTATTTACATGGAATCTAAAAAAATTGGAGCCCAATGACGAGAATTCAAAAGTATTTTTCTACTTTTGTCCAGGGAGGAGCTAAGATACTTGGTAGATATGAAACATTCTTTAATATTATCAACTTTGCTTTTGCTCTAGTTCCCCGTTCTTGATACTCTCATTTGAAATTTTTCCTATGAAAAATGAAAATAAATCCTCAGTGATTAGTTTTTCTTACATACTTGCAGAAAAATACTTCATTTAATGAGAGAGAAAATGAGCAATTTGCAAGGTTAAGGTAATGTGGTAAACTCCAGTCATGGAGTTCTTTCAATTCATATACATACAATCTTCTCACAATAAACAGTTCAATGCAAGTAAAAATATTCCTATAATATCCCAGAATAATAATGAGTGGAGATGAAGACCAGAGGTAGCTAGCTACTAGCTAACATATGTTTCTTGTTTGAACAACCACAAATATCACACACTTTCCTTAGAATATAAAAATACTGCAAATGTAACTTTCATTTCCAAGCACTTTGAGGATTGGATAATTGTAATAAATTTCAAACCATGACAATGTATTCAGAGCCAGGAGGGTTAATAATACAAGAAGGATGAGAAGGGTTATTTAGAACTTTTTTCTCTCCTGAAAACTTTCTATGTTGATTGGATTCTACTCTCAAGAATGTGTTTTCCCTGAGGGACATGCAAGAAAAAAAAAATCCCAGCAGTTCACTGATACGGATCTTGAGAATTAGGGAGTTGTGTTTGTCTGCCCAGCGTTTGTGCTTCTTTTGTTAATACATTTCAATAGTACAAAGAACCACCACTACTATTTGTTGAGTGCCTATAATAAACCACACACTGTACTGTGTAGTTTAGATATGATAATTTGATCCTTACTAAAACGTATGCCCATTATACAGATGCAGAAATGAAGCTTTGAGAAACTAACATGCACAAGACAGCTCAGTTATTAAATGCAGGGATGGCATCAAAACCAAGTCTGTCTCTTAAACATAGCTCTTCCCCACCACAATTGGAGGTCAGCTCCGTCAGAGCTCCATCAGCTCCACAACTCCCTGTATGTTTCAGTGAAGGTGAAAAGTTACTCGAGGAGGAAGAATTTGTGAGTTACTGAGTTAGAGCGCAAGGAGACCGGGTGTTTAATGATAAAATCTTTTATCCTCTTGTAGTGGCTGTTTGCATTTGACTCCTTAGCTTTTAAAGTAGTGAGGTTCTCTTTCTGGTACAGCCCTGTACCTTACATGACATAATTTTAGGGAAGTCAGACGGTTTTAATAACGTTATTGTAGTCTATATTTCAAGTAGTGTGATGGTTCTGCTTATCAATGGACAAACACTGCTGTTCTGGATTAACAGGACTGTGTAGGAATTTATTCTCGTATTCTATCAGCACCAGGGCTAAGGAACAGCTTCAGTAATCTTTCCCCGAAATAGCTGTCACTTCCTTCAAGTGCTGAAGTTTAGGGAGCAGAACTCACTGAGCATGCGTACTTCTCACTTCCACCCTAGCCTGCGCTCCCTGAGTCCTGTTGGCTCCGCCCTTCGCGGACGTGCTGCGGCATGACGTGCCTCACCCCTGGCGACCCCGGAAGTGGGTCTGGGGCTTGGCCTCTCCCCGCCCCAGAGCCGGAGCGGGAGGTGGTGGCCGGGGGGAGGGGGGCTCCTGCCGGATCGTGCCGATCGGTCAGTGGGCCCTGGGCAAGGCCCGGACCAGAGGAGGTCCAGGATGCTAAATGTCCCTTCTCAGTCTTTCCCGGCCCCCAGTTCTCAGCAGCGCGCCGCCTCCGGGGGGCGTAGCAAGGTAAGTCTCGCCAAGCGCTCTCACGCCGAGGATTCGTGCCTTCCACACAATGTATTCTTTCCTTTTGTCCTTGCTCCCACCTCCTGTGCCCCTCTCAAGTTTTCGTTGTCTCCCGCCCTTGCTGACGACCGCTTTCTGATCCCACGCCTTCTCCAGTTCTCGAACTCCCTCCCATCTTCTCATTGCTCTCCCCACTTTCCTGCTGTCAGTTCCCTTTCTCACAGTTCTTTCCTGCTAATTAAATTCAGATCTGTAGAACAGGACCGGTGCTTGTCTTATTGTAGGTACTCAATATCAGCTTCCTTCCTTCAGCCTGTCCTTGTCTCCGATCTTTTGTTCTTCCCTGTCCGAAGGAGTTGTGAATAATGTGAGTTCACTGGCAGAAAGGGAGGCTAAGAAGTGGCGACAAGAGACATGGTCGCAAGGGTGAGATGGAGCTAGGGAAGTTCGGATAAGCGAAGACAAAGGTCCTCAACTCTCCATTCAGGTTTACGGACACTTCTCTTCAAGTCATACTGCCTTTCTGTGATACTTCATTGCTTCAACGTTGCCTTTTCTACTGATAGCAATTGCTGACTTTGAAACTAATGCAATGTCTTTGAGTATTTGTTAGGAATAGTTACTGTTAGCACAAGTGGAACACAAATATGTTTTATATTTGCAAATTTTAATAAAAACCGTGTTTTGTGTTCGTTTCAACGTGGATGCTGTTTGGTCCCGTTATTTGGTGCTTCCTTTATCAGTAACCACATCTTGTTTTGTTTTTGAGACTTCCACCTACTCGGGCCACTCCTTTTTTTTCATTTCTGCACTGTTTTGAGTCTTAGCATCATTTGGGACCTTCACTAACTAATTTTTCTCTACTGATACCTGGGGTTCTGATCCTAGATCAGAATTTAGGTTTGAGAAACTGTAATTTTCCCTTGCTTTTCAAATGTGTATCTCTGACTATAATAATACTGAGACTTATTAAATGCTTACTATGACCATGTATTGTTTTAGTTCTTTTCCTAACAGGTTTTTTTTTTTGGTACCAGGGATCAAACTCCGGTCCTTGCGCTTGCGCAGCAGGCAGCGACACCACTGAGCTAAATCCCCGGCCCTTAGTTCCTTTCCTGTATTAGCTTGCTTAATCCTCACAATGCTCCTGTGAAGTGGGAGCGTTTATTATCCATTTCACAGAAAAGGAAACTAGTTTTCAGAAATGTTGCCTTAGAACATACAGGTTTGTGATGCAATTCTGTCTGACGTTTCACTTATTGTTCTGTGTATCTATTATACAGCCATTCAGTCCTGTCTTTTCCTTCCTGATGTTTGAATTGTTTTTCTCCTTTAACTCAGTACTTGTCTGAGTAGTACTGTCTTTCCAGAGTTAAAATATGAGTTGCTGCCTTTCTCCGTTAAAATTGCCAGCCATGTTCTCAACATCTATTTAAGGGAGAAAATGTTGAGGCAAAGACAAAGAGTTGCACAGATGATGGTGAAAATGAGTCTTTGGGTCCAAAGAGAAAAATTTATACTAGATTGTCTTAACTGTTTAAAATGTGAATAACACCCCTGTCTTAGTCCATTTTGTGCTGCTATAATATAATACCAGACACTGCATAACTAATAAAGAACAGAAATTTATTTATTATGATTCTGGAGAGTGGGAATTCTAAAGTCAAGGGCCCTACCTCTAGCAGAGGCGTTCTTGCTATGCCATAACATGACAGAAAGTATCACATACTGATAGCATGAGATAGAATTTGTAGCCTCAAGCTCAAGCCTTTTTATAACAGCCTTTTGATATTCAAGCCATAGCAACATCTTATCTAAAAACTTTGAAAATGTGCTTTGTAAAACACAGCTCAGACTGCAAACATCTTGATACTAAATCCTCTTAGGAGGAGTTGGCAAATTTTTCTACAAAGGGCCTAATAGTAAATAAAGTAGTACCCTTTACTCATTTTTTTCACAGTTTGTTTCATGATTTCAGTTACCCACAGTTAATTGCAATCTGAAAATATTAGAACATTCCAGAAATACAGAGTTCATAAGTTTAAATTACATGCCATTCTAAGTAGTATGACAAAGTCTTGGGCTGTCTTGGTCTGTCCTGCCCGGCATGTGAATCATCCCTTTGTCTAATATATCTACATTATATGCACTACCCCACCTGTCAGTTACATAGTAGTAGCTGTCTCAGTTATCAGATTGACTCTGGCAGTATAACAGTGTAACAATTATTTTTTCCTCGGTAGTGATCCCAAAGTGCAAGAGTAGCGATGTGGGGAATTTTGGTATGGCATGAAGTCCTTCCTTTAAGTGAAATTGTGAAGGTTCTTAACTTAATAAAGAAAGGAAAAAATCACGTTCTGAGATAGCTAAGATCTACAGTAATTATGATCTATTCATGAAATTGTTACGGGAAAAGAAATGTGTATATATAGAACAAAACATAATATATGTTGGATTTGGTACTAGCCTTAGTTTTTGGGGGGTGTATCTTGGACTGCATGCCCTGTGGCTAAGGGAAGCTACTGTATTTTAGGCTTTGAGAGCCTCCTTTCTTCATTACCACCCCATGTAAAAACTATTCTTACCTCAGGGCTGTGTAAAAATATGGGCAGAGTTGGCCCCTTATAGTTTTCCAACCCCTTTTCTGAGAACTCCTTATTTGAGAAACTTTTGTTTCTCGTTGGTGTCTTAGTTACTTTCTTGTTCCTGGGACACAGTACCTGACACCTACAACTTAAAGGAGGAAAGGTGTATTCTGGCTCCACAGTTGGCTGGCTCCACATCAAGACAGCATGGCTGAAGGTATGGCAGAGGAGAAGTGTTCTCATAACATGGTGGTGGGGAAGCAGAGGAAGAGATCAAGAGACAAGGGAGGGAGATACACCCTTCCAGGCCATGCCCCCAGCCCACCTCCTCTGACCAGGCTTCACTTCTCCACACTACATTTAGTTATAAACTCAGAAGTGGACTTATCCAATGATGAGTATCATGCCCCCATGATCCAGTCACCTCCCTAAAACCCTACCTTTGAGCACATGAGACTTGGAGGGGACATCTAGACATGAACCAGAACGCTCCAACCTGGCCCCCAAAAGACACATTTGCATCCCTTTGTGCAAAAATGCATTTAGACCATCTCTAAGAGTTTCCAAAGTCTTAACAGTTTCAGCATTGCTGAGAAGTCCAAGTCTAAAGTCTCTGAGATTTAAGGCAAACTGTTAGCTGGGAGCCCTAGTACAAAGGAAAAAGAAGTTAAACACTTCCAACATACAAAGGCACAAGATAAACATTTCCATTCCAAAAGGGAGAAATGGGGGGGGGGGTAGAAAAGAATGGGACTAAAGCCAGACCAAAATCCAGCAGGACAAATATTAAATCCTGTACTTCCGTGTTCAGCATCCTGGGGAAACCATGGTGCGATGTGGAGTCCAAAGGGCTTGGATGAGTGACTTCTCCCATATTGCACTGCCTGTAGTCATAGCTCTCATGGGTTTTTTCTTAGATTGGCTTTGCTTATTCCTGTGGTTTTTCTCAGATGTTCCATGTTCCTAGCATTTCAAACATCTTGGAATCTCTACTACACTTTTGGCTTTACCCTCACAGCTTTAGACACTGCCCTTTTGGGCACACTACCTGTCCTCTCAGGCCTTCTTCTGAAATCTGGGTAGAAGCTTCTATGACTCTGCCATTCTTACATTCTTCATGGGCATAAAACCGGCACCACGTGGATGGCACCAAGATCTTCCACAAGCAAGAGCAGTAGCTGAGACCTTTTGCATCTTGGTGCTGGTTGCAGAGGCGTTTGAATTCCTGGCTGGCTGAGCATAGTAAACTGAATCCCTGGGAGTCAATTCCCTAGGCACTCTTTCTTCAACAGAGTACCCTGGGGCTTTCTTTCAAGGCAAAGTCTTTCACTTTTGCAATTTTGAGCCTTGGAAAGGTGGGGCCTTGATGGTTCCTTACATGCCCTTTAGCTGTTTTTCCTATTGTCCTGTTCCAAGTTATTTGGCTGCTTTTTAATGCTAATCTTTTTAGCAACTGAGTTCTGCTACATCTTTGCTGGCCACAGCTTTACGGGAGCTGCCTTTCTGGCCAAACTCAAAGATTTGTAAATCATTCTTCTGGGCTATTTTCTCTTTATTCTCAATGTAGAGCTTGCTAAAAGCCCCCAACAGTATCTAAGCCACAGCTTGAATATTTGGCTGCCTTGAAATTTTCTTTGCCAAATTAATTAGTTCTTATTCTCAGTCTCCTTCAAAGTTTCAGGACATGAGCAAAATGTAGACAGATTTTCTGTCAAAGCATAATACGCATGGCCCAGAGTCCAACTGCCGATATAGTTCTTATTCCCAAAGCAAACCTCCTGAGCCTGATCTTTACCATTGCATTTCTATCAGCATTCTGGTGTTATAAGCTCTTACCAGAATCTTCCATCAACCCTGGCTTATGCCATTCTAGGTCTGTTTCACCAGACCCCGTCTCCTAATGTTTCCAAATTCTTTCCACAAGGCACTCCAAAGGCTTTTGAACCACATGATCAGGTACCATCACAGCAACAGCCCTACTCCTGGTACCAAAAATCTGTCTTAGTTACTTTCCTCATTGCTGGGACATAGTACCTGATGATACCTGTCACATTTCATGACTGGTAGCACAAAGGATGAGAGATTACTCAGAGTCCATGTCTAGTTTATATTCCAAGAGGGCCTAGAGGGATTGCATTAACTGAGACCCCCTCAACATGAGAGAGTCTCAGGAAAAAATAGCTCCAAACTGAAGCTTCTGTGGCTTTTTATTGCTAAAACCAGGAAGCAAGGATAAAGGACAAAAGAAGGACACCTGTGCAGGAATTCAGGTAGGGGACAGAGAACAGGGAAAGGACAGGGTGGTTTGTTACATGACTGATCTTCGAGCTAATCTAAGTAATTAATTGGAGTATGAGGAGAACAAGGGTCAGAGCATACATTTCTTAAGGCAATGTGTTTTAATCCTATTTGGACTGTGACCCTGTAGGCTGTCTTTTAATTTTGAGCCATGCATTCTGGGAGGTCTGGGCTTGTGGCTCTAAATGATCCTTTATCTCTGCATGTCCGCCTCACATATACCTCTGGCCAGTGCCCTCATAGACACTGACAGTTTAAAGGGCGAAAGGTTTATTTTGGCTCATAGTTTGTAAAGGTTTCAGTCCATAGCCAGCTGGTAGAGAAGTGGCTCGTGACACAGTGGTGGGAAACAGAGAGAGTGAGATCAAGGGAGGCAAGAGGGAGATCTACTCTTCCAGGCCTTGTTCCTAACCCTCTGACCAGGCTTCACTTCTCAACATCACATTTAACTATAAACTCATTAGTGGACTAATCTACTTATGAGTTTGAAGCCTCCATGATCTAGTCACCTTCTAAAAGCTCCACCTGTGTGTGCATAAGGATTTTTGAGGACAGCTAGATATAAACCATAAGAACTGGATTTTTAGAAAATCCATTGCTGCATTGCTACATAATAATTTCTAATGTTCTGCTTATGTCAGTAATTCAGAAAAAGTCAACTTATGCCAATTGTGTATCTTTTCTTACATCAAATCTCTCTTGTGTGCTAGGGTTTGAACCAAGAGCTTTTTACACTGAGCTACATCCCCAGCTCTTCCCTTACCACTTTTAATTTTGAGACAGGCTCCCTAATCACTCAGTTACCCAGGTTGGGCTTAAATTTGAGATTCTTGTGTCTCAGCCTCCCACTGTGCTGGGATTACATGCACCATCACACCCAGCTAAGTCTCTTGATTTTTAAGGTGAAGAAATTTTGGTCCTAATTGATGACTCTAACATAATTAGTGACAGACCCAGGACCAAGACATGTATTCTGACTGGATTCAATACTTTCCTGTTATACTCTGGTACTTTTATTAATGAAACTTTGTGAAAAAAAAATTTCTGAACCCTACCTTATTGCCCAGGGTTTGTTTATTTTTTTTTTGTACTGGGGATCAAACTTAGGACCTTGTGCTTTCCAGGCAGGCTTGGCACTGCTGGGCTACATCCCCAGCTCCTAGGATTTTTATACATATCCCATTTATAATTCTAGTGTAGCAAAAATAATTTGTCTTTTTAAATGAGAATAAACATAATTAAGTAGCCTGAAGACAAGTATTAGGAAGAAGAGAACACAATAAGAAGTCACATTTAATTTTTCTTTTCTATTTTTTAGGTACCTTTAAAACAAGGCAGAAGTCTTATGGATTGGATTCGACTAACCAAAAGTGGGAAAGACCTAACAGGATTAAAAGGCAGGCTAATTGAAGTAACTGAAGAAGAACTTAGGAAACATAATAAAAAAGATGACTGTTGGATATGTATAAGAGGTAGGTTTTATCATTCATTAAGTATTTAAAAATTTTTGCTTGGACTTTTTAATTGTAATGCCATATCCTATAGTCATGCTGTTTTGTGATAGGATTCAGAATTAGATTTTTTAAAATGTGCCTATACTGGAAAATGAATGAATAACATTGTTCTGACTTTGGATAGTGCCTCTTCCTTATATAACCATTTACATTTTGATGCAGAAAATAGTGAACTTCAGAAATAAATTTTTCTTTAGCATCTCTGTACTGTATTCCCTTTAAAAGGAAATAGGTGTCAACCTGGCAATTTAATGTCAAAGTCATATAGCAAATTATTTAGTAGCACCCAGTCTATATGGGACTTTCTACCTCAGCGTCTTTAGTTGAATTCTGTTAGACAAAAATGAAAGGAGACCAGAAAGCTTACATTAAACCTAAATGTTCAGTTTTCATTTATATCTAGGATTATTACTTACTGTGTGTTTCTTAGAAATACTATTTTCCTGATTTTTTTCTAGTTCATAGTAAATTAGAAACTCCAAATTATGAATGGAAATGTTGAAAGAAATAAGTAGAGAGACAAGAGTAGCTGATTGTGCCAGTTAATCTTAATTGTCAACTTGACTAAATTAAGAGATTCTTTCAGGGATGATTGGATCCTAGGGGGGCTATGCCTATCAGTGGATTAATCCACTCATATTCATAGCTATGTATGTTGGTAGGAGGTGGGGTCCAGATGGAAGTGAGTTACTGGGGATGTGCCTTTGGAAGGTATAACCCTCCCAGTTGCTCTTCCCCTCCGCTGTGTTTGCTGGGCTGCCATGAAGTGAGCAGCATTGTTCTGACATGGCCTATCATCATGCTTCTGCTTCAGAGCCAGTAGGTTATGGATTGAAATTGTTGAAACCATGAGCCAAATTAAACCTCTTCTCCTTTAAGTTGTGGGTATTTTGTTCCAGTGACCAGAAAGCTGACTAATGAAGAAAATTGCTACCAGAGAAGGGAGTCATTGCTGTATGGTTCAAGAAGCCTTTGAAACTAGTTTTTGGGAGGAATTTAGAAAAGTTTGGAGATGTGGGCTAGAGAAACCCTAGAATGCAACTTGAAAAGACTGATGGGTGATTCTGGTAGAACTCAGAAGACTGGAATGTTCATAAGAATGTGGACAGGAAAGGACAAGCTCATGAGGTTTCAGATGGGAACTTTATTGGGAATTCGACTGTCAGCTATGCATGTTACATTCTGACAAAGAACTTGACTACATTTTACCCATGTCCTGAAACTTTGCTGAAGGCTGAGTTTAAAGGATATAGGTTAATTGCTTTGGCAGAGGAAATTTCAAGGCAGCCCAAATTTCTGCTGTGACATGGGTACTGCTGGCTGCATTTAGCCAGTTTAATGGTGAGAATTGGGAGTAAAAACAGAGCAGAACAATTTGGAAAATTTACATTTTGGCTCAAGAAGAAGCACATGTAAAGTTGGAAACAAAGAAGTGATTGCTGAAGAGATTGGTGCCATTAAAATGAAACCAAGTACTTTGAACCTTTCAATAAGGCTAAGAAAATAGATGCAAGGACCCTACTCATCACAGGCTCAGGTGTGCAAAAGTGTAAACCTTTCATTTGAGAAGAGAACCCCTTGGGCCTTTGGCTTCAGAAGGGCCACCTAGGGAAATGGTACTCCCAGATTCATTTCATGGTGCTCAGCCATCCAGGCCCTCAGAGGTCTCTCCTGTCATGATCCCAGGAGACCTGGTTTCTGCTGGCTTAATCTAACCTTTACATATTTTGCTTCATTGACATAGTGCTTTAAAAAATTCAGCCAGTATTTTGAAAAAAAAATTGCTTGTGCAAAGTTTATTTAAAATATTTAAAGAGATATACAAATTTTTGTTTCTGTGTCAATTATTATGCTTTACTCAGTGAATTTATTTCCTCTCAATTGTCAAATATATTGACATAAATTTGTTTCCAATATTCCTTTATTATCTCTTTAATGTCTTCAGGTTGTATAACATACCCTTTATCCTCTTTTATCCCGATATTGCTAAATGTTTGGTTTCTCTTTTTTTCCTTGATCATTCTTTTTTTTAATTTATATATATATTTATTGGTACGTTTTAGGTATA
>NW_004624799.1:10682206-10730324 GCF_000247695.1 Heterocephalus glaber | reverse complement strand
CCTTTCAATTTCATTGAAGAGTTTAAACAGTAGTGGCAGCAGTTCTTCTCTAAATGTCTTGTAGAATTCAGCAGTGAAGCCATCAAGGCCCGGCCTTTTCTTAGTTGATAAGTTTTTAATTACATTTTCAATTTCATTGCTTGATATTGGGTTGTTCAGAATTTTTAGTTCTTCTTCGTTCAACTTTGCTAATTCATCTGTATCTAGGAATCTGTCCATTTCTTCTGTGTTGTCCATCTTATTGGCATATAGGTTGTGGAAGTAGGTATTGATGATCATCTGGATTTCTGCTGGGTCTGTTGTAATTTCACCCTTTTCATTCTTAATTTCATGGATTTGGGCCTTTTCTTTCCTTTTTCTGAGAAGGTTGGCTAAGGATTTGTCAATTTTGTTGATTCTTTTGAAGAACCAACTCTTGGCTTCATTGATTTTTTGTATTGTTCTCTTAGTCTCCATTGCATTTATTTCTCCTCTGATCTTTATAATTTCCTCCCTTGTATGAGGTTTGGGTTTGTCCTGCTCTTCTTTTTCTAGAAGCTTGAGGTGCAGCATCAGGTTATTAGGAATTTTAATGTTTTGACATGTAGATTTTTGCTTTTGGTTCAAAACTACTCCAGGTGTTTCTGTTTTCTTGGGTGTAGTGTTTTTCTGATTTGTTCTCTCCAGGGCATGACACTGTACTTTTCACAGGGTTGCTTTAGGAGTGTTGTCACTAGGTTGTATTGAATATAAAGAGGGGCAGGGATTGTATGGCTTCTTATATTGAATTTGAGATCTGCTTACAGGCTTTGGCTTTCATGACTACCTGGAGTGTAAGATTCTTGCACCTTTGAGGACTCTAATGAGCAAATTGGCTTTTTAATAGATTCCCCTCAATCTTACACATGGCTTTTATATTCACCTTTATTCATTCTGCTAACTATGTTATGACTCATCTATTTGGCTTTCCAAATTCTAAATATTGCAAGTAAAAGTTAAGGATATATGTACTATAATTCTCAGAACAATCATTAAAAAAAGGCAAAGAGGAAGACTAAAAAGTCAATAGGTAAAATGAACCTACAGAAAATTTGATTAACCTAAAAAAAGTAAGGAAAAGAGGAACACAAACAGAAAACTTGGGGCCTGGGGAACTAGTAAAAAGGTATACATAAATTTAGTCTCAGTAATTAAGTTACATGTTAGTGGACCAAACATTCTAACTAAAAGCTAGATTGTTGCTGTGTGTGTTATATGTATGTGTATTGTCAAGTTGATAAAGAAAAAAAAATCTATATGATATCCATAAGAAAGATATTTTGAAGACAAATAAGTTGAAAGTAAATGTGTAGGGGAAAGTATACTATACCAACAGTAAGGTACATTATTGGTTTGACCTTTTGGTTGGACTATATTAATATCAGATAAAAAGCTTTACCAAAGATTCTCACCAGAGATAAAGGAACAAAAAAGACTTCATAATGATGAAAAGAATTAGTTCATTAGGAAGACTGTGTTTCTGCATGAAAACAAAGCTTCTGAATATACAAAGCATACATTAGTAGAACTGAAGGATAGAATTGAAATCCACAGTTATAGTTGCATATTTCCACACCTTTTAGCAATTGTTAAAACTAGATAAAAATCAGTAGATATAAAATAATGAAGATAACTTGCAATTTCTTTACTGAACAGAAGATGGCAAAGTAGTCATAGTACTTATAAAGTATGCCATGGTTTTACCATATGAACATCTTTTTCCCTCTATTATTTTGAAGCCAACAAAATGAACAGTGGTTAATTGAAACAAACATAGTACAGTGTAATGACATGCATTATAGCCATTGAAGAAATTTTGTTGAATGAATATAGCATGGGGCTTTAGAATTACATATTTGAATTTTAAAATCTCCCAAAATATGCTAATCTGATTGCAAAAATCCCACTTTTACTTGGTCCTCAAAATTGCAGTTCTTAAGATCCCTTTGAGGGATCTCTTTGAGGACTCCAGCATGCTTTTATTTATGATATCTATTGATATTTACTTTAAAATTTCAAGAAATTCAAGGAATATTTTTAAATTAACTTCAAAATAAAAATAATAAACCCACTATATATTTTCACAAATATTTCTTTTATTTATGAAAAATAACTGCATTTTCCAAAACAAAAAGTGGCATTGTCTTACATTTTGGCAAGTATTTTTAATATGTGGCTTAATAGATGACAACTATATTGTCATGTCACCTTCTCCAGTCAATATTTTATCATGTGTCATGTAGTCTCAAGAAAATTCTACACTTTTGAAAGAATATGCAGAAGGCTACTAGGGCCATAGTAGCTGCCACCATGGCTCTGTGGTCTCTCCCTAGGGCTTGGCCATTTAGTGTAGCTGCTGTAATCCTGTGGGTTGCCTGGCCTCTGGTGGGAGCGACGTGGAAGAATTCAATTCCGAAGACTTCTTGGAGGAGGATGAAGACTACCTGCCATTGAGTGGAGAGTATAGTGAAGATGATGTAAATGAATTAGTGAAGGAAGATGAAGTGGATAGTGAAGAGCAGACACAGAAAATCAAAGGGAAAAAAAGAAAGAGCATTCCAGCCAGGAAGAGAAAACAGAGTGGCCTCTTGTTAGAAGAGGAAGAGGAGGATGCCAAGGCAAAATCTGGAGGAAGCAGCAGTGAGGAGGATGAAATAGAAGAGCAGGAGAAAGGCACTGGGTCAGAGGATGCACAGAAAAAAAAAGATGAACTCTGGGCCAGCTTCCTCAATGATGTGGGGCCAAAATCAAAAGTGCCCCCAAATACACAGCCGAAGACAGGAAAACAGGCTGAAGAGACAAGTTCAAGTAAATTGTTGGTCAAAGCAGAAGAGCCAGAGAATCCCAGGCTACCAGTACATATCTTTAAAGAGTTTAGCTATTGTTCTGAATATGTGCTTTTAATTGTATGACAACTGTACTGTGATGAGTTAGCTATACATAGATCCCTGAATATTGCTAGAATATTTGAAAATGATGTATTTAAACATTGGAGTACATCTTCCTAATACAACTGCTGTGTTTTAGTTTTAATACCTTATTTTTATTAGTAGTACTTGGACAATCCTTTTCTTGTGTCTACTCCTGCTTATTGTTGAAGAAGCAAAACACACAAAATAAATTACCGGCATAAAGAAGGGGTTGGATGGATGAATGGAAGTAGGTATCTTCCTTAAATCCTTTTGTGCCAGTGAAGGTCACTCACATAAATGATCTAATCTACCAACTGTGTTGTGATAGGAATACCTTAGTTGTTAACCACTTCTGTTCCCAATGTTACTATTAAGAACCTAGCATCAATTTAAGATCAAGTCTATTGGTTCACAAATATTATTTCTATTTAATAGACAATCTGGTACTCAAATGTATCACACCTGAGCAATTAGCTATGTAGGAAGAAATTAATAAAATTATGTCGTTAGAAAAAATAGAGAAGTTACAAGATTAGTTTCTAAAAACCAGGTACCTAGAACTCATAGTAGGCTAGAACTTCGTACGTGAGTTTGTTAATAAAATCCATGTATAATACAAAGACAGAATAATAAAGCATGAAAGAAAAGGATAATATGTATTTATTTTCTTGTACCACATTCAGGGGTCCAAATTTTTAATTGTTAGGTAATGCTTTTGAAAATAAATGAAGGAGATAGGAGAGAGAAGAAAGGTACTGACTTAGTGAGATACTGTGTAGAAATAAAAAATAAAAATGGGCTGGATATGTAGCTCAGTGCAAAGGCCCTGGTTTCAATTCCCAGTAGAGTAATGGGGGAGCACCTCTGTAAGTGGACCAGTTATCCTTTTATGACTGGTTTAAATCTTATAATTAGCAAATTGCTAACAAATTCCAAGTGCAGTTGGATCTACTGTGTCTTTGACCAAAATGCTATCCAGTAGTTTTAACTGCTTAGTGAGGGATTTTACAAGCCTTTATAGTATTTTTCTGTCTGAAGAGGATGGAATGTTTGTCTTAGTTACTTTCTCATTGCTGGGACAAAATACCCAACACCCACAGGTTAAAGGAAGAAAAGTTTATTTTAGCTTACAGTTTGTAGAGAGTTTTCAGTCCAAAGTCAGCTGGCTTCAAGGTGGTGGGGGGCATGACAGAGGGGGATGGCAGAGGCGAAACAATCCATAGCATGGTAGGCAGGAAGCAGAGAAACTTCTTTCTTCTTTCCCTTTTTATTACATCCAGGCTACAAGGCTATTGGTCAGTGGTACCCACTCCCAGGATGGGTCTTCCCACTTCAGAAAATCCACCACTCATACTCAGCATTATGCTCAGTCAGTCAGTGGACTAATTCAGTGTCACATGCAGTGATCCAGTATTGCACACCTATGATCCAGTGACTTCCAAAAGCCTCACCTATGAGCACATGATGCTTTGGGGTGACATCTAAATATAAGCCCTAACCATATTCTTCTCAGCTGTGGATTGGTCCTAGTGTATCATAAAGGAGGTAGAATTATGAGAGGCTAAGAGTCAGTCTAAAGGGCTATGAAGTAGCAGAGAACATGTGGGCTACATCAGGCTTTATATGCTAACACAGATTTGTTACGTAAAATGTATTGGGAAAGATATGTTGGTACTTACGTTTATAGATTTTATAATTTTTAAGGTCACTTAGAATAGTTTTTCTCTTTGCTTTGTTACAGGGTATGTTTATAATGTCAGTCCATATATGGAATATCATCCTGGTGGAGAAGATGAACTAATGAGAGCAGCAGGATCAGATGGTACTGACCTTTTTGATGAGGTAAAGTGCTGAAAATAATCCAAGTTATTATAATGGAAGAGTGCTCATAGCTTTGGCAGTGTGATATTTGTAGATAGAAAAAAAGACACTTATGTATCTCAAATGTGTTGTCTTGAACTTTTAAATATAGGCACATGTTCACAGGTAGCAGCTGTTCATTTAACTTGTTTTTGGATTGTTTTATTAAAAATTTAGAGATGGTTTCATATCTCTGGCATGCTTTTAGTCTCCTCTGTTAGTGTTTCCTCAGTCTTGATTACTTTGTTTGTTTGCTTGTTTGTTTGTTTTTGGAGACAGGGTCTCCCTATATAACCCAGGCTGGTCTCAAACTCATGGCGATCTTCCTGCCTCAGCCTTCCGAGAGTGCTGGGATTACAGGCATGCAGCACCATACCTGGCCTGGTCTTGATTACTTTTAATAATGATGATAATTGACTTATGGGAAACAGTAATGTTTGGAAGAAGGAACACTGTGATCTGCTGCTATGATCTGCTGCTAACTTGCTGAATCATGCTTCTCTGCTCTTAGTCTTTCTTCATTTGGGATTGCTATACATTCATATTGGCTTGCTGTGCTGAATCTGCATTATCATTCAGAAAGTTAGCTGAAGCTGTTTAGTGAAAAAAACCCTTATTTTTTCCTAGAGTGATACAAGAGATTCTTGTATCTCAAAAGATATTTAAATTAATCACTTTCCCTCATATTTTCATAAGCATTAGTTCTTATACTATTTAGGAGCTGTGCAGAATATGTGAGTTACTATCAATTTGCTGAACTGGTATTCTGAGATAACAAACAATCCTTAGAAGGAGAGAAATTTGCCTTTGGTCTTTACTTGTGCTTTATTTTGTATTTTAATGATACTTACCTGGTTTATCCTACTTAGGTTTTATGATTGAAGATACCTGAACCAGATTGAGTCATTTTATAGTTGTTTTTGATCAAATACAATTTGATTTCTGTTCATATGGTCTTCTCATTTATGTATGTGTTTTTTGACCAGGTTTCCAGAAATATAATTTGTTTTATACTTAGAAGTAGTACTTTGCAGCTGTTTAAATGGCAAAGTCTCATTGACTGTTTTAATGTTCTTCCTGGGTTTAAGTCATGTTTGCCCATTGGTCATGATAGCATTCTCATTAGGGGGTTCTTATTGCTGTTTTAAAGCAAGTTCCCAATGTCAGTTGATATTTGTCATTATCTAGCAAGGCAAGCCAGATAGAAAGGTTTTAGGAACATTTGCCTAAAAACTGGCCTGCCATTGTTTGTCTTTTATCTGCCTTGTAAGTTTTGATATTTCTTCCACAAGAATAATTTTCAGTATAATCTAGGCTTATTTATATTCCACAGAGTCATGAGTTTATATGGTCCTCAGTATTGTGAATTTATATGGGCTTTATTTAAGGAAAACTTGTCTGGGAGAAGTCACAAGAAGTGCTCGGGCCCGGGATGTGGCTCAGTGGCGCTGCACCTGCCTGGCAAGTGCAAGGTCCTGGGTTCGATCTCTGGTACCAACGTGGGGGGGCATTGGGGAGTGTTATATTAAGTTCTTTAGTAGTAAAAATATACATTGCTTACCAGATTCTGCATTTTCCTTGGCTCTAATAAGACCAATATTTATGGCTTTTACTTACCATGTAAATAAGCAACTTTGTATTTGAAAAACTGGTGAAGCTTCTTGGATCTTTCAGGATAAAACTTTACTTGTGGCCAGTATTTGAATTGTCCAAAAGTATTAATCTTTTTATTGTCATATTTCTATCTCCAGTTTTAATCCCAGTCCTGATCTCTTGTCTTGAATTTCAAAATGCCTGATGAGCAGTTTGATTACCTGTGAGCAGTTCTTCAACTTAGTGTGTTCTCAAATAATATCAACTTATTTTCTTTTCTCTTTTTCCTAATTTTGGTTTCTGATAATAGGGACTCGAACCTGTGAATAATTACCTTATGCCTCAGTATTCTGTCACTGGCCAAATCCTATGGTATTTCTTTAAACATTACACTTTTTTCTTCCTTCTTGTCACTGGACGGAGTCTGAGAAATTCTCCCAAAGAAGAGATTGGGATTTCAACTCAGCGTGTCAACTCCACCTTTTCTCATCACCAAAAAAGAGCTTCAGGATTCATTAGTGAGAGACATACACAGATTTTATTAGGAAGAGTTAAAGAAGTACACACTCAAGTAAAATAGATTAGCATCCTCAAGAGAGATGCACCCTGTAGGATTGGGATATGTAGGTATTGAAGTTATCCTTTAAAATGGATGATGTAAGATGTTTTGTCTAAAAACATTTTCAGAACCCTTCAATCTGTTTCTTTACTTAATTAGATCAAAGTTGCTGCCCTTTTACTTTAACAACTAGGTTAACTTATAGATTTAGAGTATATTTAAGAGATTTGGGAGTGATGGGCCTGGAAAAACAAAACACGACAACAAACAGCCTAGGAAATACAAACAAGCCTGGGAGTAAAGATAGGGAGTAAGATGTGGATAATCTTGAGTAACTTTGTATCTTGAAATTGCAGTTTCCTTAAAAGTGGAATTTTAAATTTACAATTTTCCATACTTCCTTTCTACTTATCTTTATTTCTTGTTTCTTACCTCAGTTCCCACTGCCTTAGTTCAAGTCATCATCATCTTCTGTAGCCCTATTTTAATATAGTTGAGATGCCTATCTTCAGTACCAATTTAGGTAATATAATAGCTAGATTTGTTTTCATAGGATCAGCTCTCAGTGGCTTACTAGTAGCAGTGGAATAAACTTAGTCATTTGCTAAGTATATGAGAACCTAAGGAAGGTATATCAGGGTAAATATTCTTCTTGACCAAACTAACATACTTGCTGTTTTTCAATCATTCCCATGATTGACCCCATACTTTGCTCTGCTTGAATACCTTTCTCCTTTATGTATTGACTTAAATTCTACCTAACCTCATATTCTCAAAGATAGTGCTTTACATATTAGTGGTTGCTCCATACAAAATCTGGCAAATAAAATTTCATTGTACTGTATATTGCTAGATGAGTGCCTGTTTATAAACACGTGTGTTTTTTAAAACATGTGCTATTCTAATGTTATGTATTTACTCAGGATCATATCATAAATAACTTTTTTTAAAAATTCATTTTATTGGTACATTCCAGGTATACAATATAATGACATTCATCATTGGAAATTTGTACCTTTACATAATCTGTCTTGGTTCTTATTTTTTCCCCATTTCCCTGCCTTCCCTTCAACCCCTCCACCCCTCCCTATTTGCAAAGACTTTCTTTCCATTTTTTCAGATTAATTCCATTCCCTTCTTTCCTTTCCCCAGTCTCTCCCACTTCCCCTTCCCCTGTGGACCTTTTCTTCCTATTTCACAATATCTATTATGCCTTTTGATCCTTATTAACACTTTGTCTTCCTCACACCAGAGAAACTAGTATTTACATGTCTCTCTTATTTATTTCACTTAAGAGTATCGGCTCAATGTGCATCCATTTAGCTATAAATGTCTCTAATTCTCATTCTTTATGGCTGAGTAATATAAATACTCTTGTATCAATATTTTTTTTTAAATGTTTTTTTGGTTTTGGTACCGGGGATTGAACTCGGGTCCTTGCTGTTGTGCAGCAGGTGGCGAAACCACTGAGCTAAATCCTCAGTCCTCTTGTATCAATATTTGACCTGCCTATTTTAATGTTTGTATAACACTTTATGAATGTTTCTTTTCTGATTTTTCTATAATTGAAGAGTAAGTTTGTTCCAGTATTTTCCTAATTGAAGTAGTGGTATGATGAGTATCCTAGAAATATGACAAAAATAACTCTCAACCTGTTAGATATCAGATGTGCCAAGTTTGTAATCTCACAACATCTTGGAATGAAGTCATGGACCAAAGGAGGAGGTTAGGAGAGTTTTATTGGAAATGAGAAGGATAGTGCCTGCATTTCCAGGAGGGGTCCTGAGTGGGTGGCTATTTAGCCTCTCAGTCCAGAGCCACTTATAGATAAGCAGAGCACAGGAATTGGTCATTTGTTTAGTGGCCACCTATCATAGGTAGCTCTGGATTTAAAATGACCAGTTGGAATTTAGGCTCTCTAAGCCAGTTCTTCAACATATAGAGATTAATGGAAATTGGGATTTTAGAGAAGGAAACTTGTTATTTTGCATTTTAAGTTTCTCAGAACTTAAGAGCTTAGTAGGAAGTGGTTATACCTTCTTTTAGTAGGGAGTAGGCTGAATTCCATGCTGCCTGAGGAAGTTCATTCTTTGTTCAAAGTCCTAGTTCACTGTTCTTTCTTATTTTAGTTTTTATCGATATGACTGGACACCCATCTGTACCACAGGCCTTTCAGCTAGCTAGCTGCCTTTCTCAGAAGCTAACTAAATAAACTATTTTCTACACTAATACTTGCATCGTTATGTATATATAGATATTTTCTTGGCTAAATTCCTAAATACAGTATCTGAGTGAAAGCACTGAACATTTTAAGGCTTTTAGATATATTGAAAAGGGGCCTTTCAGAAAGGTTGTTTAAATTTAATTCCTACTGGTAGCAATAAATGGCTATGAGTTGTTTTCTTTGAAGTAATAATTTTACTTTGTTCATTTTCAAGAAAACATCTGTTAGGGCTGGGGATTTAGCTCTGTGGTTTCGCCGCCTGCTGTGCAAGCACAAGGACCTGAGTTCAATCCCCAGTACCAAAAAAAAAAAAAGAAAACAGCTGTTAAATCAGTACCAAAATTGGAATAACCAGTTTGTTCATTAGTTACTCTTTCATGTGTTAATGGCTCAAGAGAAATCCCATTCAATTTGCAAATCAAACAATTGCTAAGGTTTTTTCATAAGATGACTACCATACTTAACATTGAAATGGTTTGTGAGAACTTACTATTTTGTCACATGGAATATAAAAGCGACCTGTCCTGACTGTCTAGATTTAAGTAAATTAATAATTTTTCTACTTTGTGAAGAACATTGTTAAATCTTCCTCCAACCCATAGTGGTGAAGAATGATTACCAGTATGGTTTGGAGTCATTGCCTTGATTAGTGCTAAGACACTAGCAGTTTTACCCACCACTGCATATAGAATTATTGCAAATGTGAAAACCAAGAAAAAGGCAAATATAGTAATACCTCGGATCACAAACGCTTCTGTTCACAAACAGTTTGGTTCTAAAACAAAATGTTTGACAAAATTTTGTTTCCATTTACAAACTCTACATCGGGTGACAAACAACCCTGGCCATCTTCTCACACAAACACAAATGCACCCATCTTCCCCCAAATCATAAAACAAATAAGTTTGTCAGCTGAGGTTCCGCTGCATCATCATGGTGTTCTCATGGAACTAATCAAGACTGCAGGCGTACCTGACAGTATCAGAAACCTTCAAAAGTCTATAGACTGTAATCCAAGAACACTGCTTCTGTTTCAGAGTGTTCAAGAAGGCTTAGTTTTGCTCAAGATAAAATAAGATCATCCTGTGAAATTAGTCATGTTACTTCTCTGCCATTTGTCTCTCATGCCAGGTTCACCGTTGGGTCAATTATGAATCCATGCTGAAAGAATGCCTGGTTGGCAGAATGGCAATTAAACCTGCAGTTCCAAAAGGTAAGTAAGTGCTGGTGCTAAACTGGCATAATTAATGGATGATGCACTAGTACTTTTTAAATTTTTTTTTTTTTTTTTTTTGTGGACTGGGGATCGAACTTGGGTCCTTGCACTTGTGCAGCAGGTGGTGAAACAACTGAGCTAAATCCCCGGCCCACTGTTTCAAAATTTAACTTGGATTTCAACAAATAGATTTAAATACATCACAATACTTTTCTACTTCTAAAAGTTTTACATTAGTAAAACTATTCTACTGTAAAAAATATTATAAATATATCATACTTATTAGTCAGCTTTCCCATCACTGGGGCAAAATATGTGATACTCACAACTTAAAGAAAGAAAGGTTTATTTGGCTCTCAGTCTTAGAAGGTTAGGTCCATAGTCAGCAGGTTCCAAGGCCGAAATGGCATGGTAAAAGGGCCTAATGGAGGAAAGCTGCTCACCCCAAGGCAGCCAGGAAGCAGAGGGAAGAGCCCAGGACAATAATACACCTTTCCAGGTCACACTCCCGGGGACTCACCTCCTACCAGGCCCTACCTCATAACAGCACAGTCAGCTACGTAGGTCATCAATAGATTAATACATGAGAATTTTGGGTATATGTTTAAGATTAAAACATAAAAATTATTAAGCAAAACATCAACTATATTTATTGTAATCCTTTGTTTGAAAGGTATTGTGATATGTATTATGTTTACAAAGATTCCTTATTCATGAATAAAGGAGAAACTGTGCTTGAAAGGTAAGCTTCAAATATGGGTAATCTATGTACATGATACATTTCATTCTTTGGTAAAGATGAAAACTGAGTTCTTCATCTGGCCTTATTCTTTGGCTGTCATTAATGTAGCTGCTAGTTGCATGTGGCTATTGAATGCTAGAATGTGCCTAGGGCAAATTTATATATACTATAAATGTATATGCTGAATCTCATAATTTTTCATTGATTACACATTGAAACAATAGTATTTTGGATATGTTAAGTAAAAACAGGGCCGGGGATTTAGCTTAGTGGTCCTGACACCTGCCTCGCAAGTGCAAGGTTCCGAGTTCGATCCCCAGTACCAAAAGCAAAAAAGTAAAAACATTATTAAATTTAATTTAGCCTAGTTTTTTCTTTGTTGATTAGGTTATTAGAAAATTTTAAATATACTTGTGGCTTACATTATATTTCATTTTTGTACAATACTGTTTTAGATATAAATGTACTTATAATTTAATGCCATAGTTTTAAAAATAGTTATATTTTCCAACAGTATACTACAGTCTTAGAGGTATTGTCACCAGGCTGGGTCTGGTCCTCTAAGCAGAATTAAGAATAATCTACCCTTTTAAAATAAGTTTGGAGGTTCACTGACTCCCATTGTAGAAAAGGACATGTCACTAAGAGACATGAGAAGGGTTTATTAGAGGTAGACATTGGACACACTAGAGAGGAGTGCAGGTGCTCAGAAAAATGAGTCATGATACAGTTGGAAACTGGGGATCTTTTATGTGTTTTTAGTGGTAGGCGTCTGAGAAATTCAGTAATCTATAGTCTTAGTCTTTTCTAGTGGGTTGGAGAAGATGGCCCACTCAGTGTGATAATGGTCCATTCATCTGGGAAATCCTAAAAGGGTGGCCCAATCATGGTTGATAGAGGACCATTTGCAAGTAAAAAAGGAAGGGTGGAAACCCCTTTGTAGATGAAAGGGAGTTGCCCAGGTTTACTCTGTTTTGGGAGAAGGGAGAGAAAAAGTAAATAAACTGGGTTTGTGTTCTTAAACTGCAGTTTTTCTTTAAAATACAATTCTAAAAAATCCCAATTACCTTGTCTCCTTTCTATCTAGTTTTCACTTCTTCCCTTACTTCAGTATTGCTTCTGAATGTTCATTACTTTATTGTAGTTTTGTTACCAGGTTTTGGGGTGCTAGAGTCTCCATCTGGAGGTGATTTCTAGGTTCTTTCTATCCCAAGCAAAGAATTGGTCAGGACAAGCACAAATGTATCATAGACAGCTAAGTTAGTTAAAATATTACAAGCAATCAGACAGGGCTGGGCTATTGAGAGAGTCAATGCAGAAGAATATATTACAACTATGGCTGAAGGTGCATTCATTGAAGGTCAGGCTTCGATGACACCCACATATATCCCCTAGGGATAAATAGCAGTGATTGATATTCTAAATAGACATCAAACACCTTGGGCAGAGACCAAAACCTCACTAGCCCATTCCTTCCCGGAAAGTCCTTGTTCGGCCCATGTACACTTCCTACATGACTTGCTTCCCCATCTGATCCCTGTTTAGTCAATACTACCTAAGTGACTATACTCATAATCTTATTAGTTGACCATAGTTTTTTCCCACATCATACCCACCTTGTAATTTTCCATTGGATCAATATTACCTGAGCAACTATACTTACAATCTTATTAGTTGACTATAGTTTGGTCCTACCTTATACCTGCCTCATCTGGAGGTTTTGTTCTATAAAACTCCCTTGAGAAGCAGGGTCCATGGGCAACCCACTTTCTGGGTCCCCTTCTTTCTCTCTTAGACAGAAGCTATCTATCTCTCAAATGCTTTCTACTCTTAACCTCTGTTGTACCTAGAATTCATTCTTCACTTTTAGAGAACAAAAACTCAGTGTATTGGACATCAAGCAGGTTGGGAGTTATAATATTTCCCTTATATTATTTGGAGGTCTGTATATCATCCCTATATCATACACCCTGTATCAGTAGCAAAGTTTTATTAAAGGTAGGAAAAGAAATAGGCAGAATAGAGCAAGTTTGGGCCAAGTAAAAGTAGGAAAAGGAGTATACTTACAGTGTGATGGGGAGCCACCATGCAGAAGAAAACACAATGGCCAAAACTCAATGTGGACCATCCTTTTTGTATCATCCATTCCTCAGGCTGATGTCAGGTCTAGGCAGGGCATCCTGTTGAAAAGCTGCTTGAGTTCTTAAAAGAAGTCCACATAAAGGACTTTGAGAACTGTTCTGTGCATGTGTTTCAGGATCTTGTCACATCTCCTTTCCCAGTCAGTTTTAGCCATGCCCTACCTTTATCAGGTAAAAGGGCTGAAAACCAAGACCAGACCAGTCCACAACAAACGTTTATTAGGGGAATAGATCTGCCAGGCTGTCTCTGAACAAAGGAGAGACAAAAGCAATATGGCCGGGGCAGGGAGAGTCTTTTATAGAGACTGGGGTGGGGTTTGTAGGGGCTGAGGTGGGGTTGAGTGAGGTAGTGACTAGGGAATGGAGGAGCCGGTGATGTCACTAGCTGGTAGGAGGTGAGTGAGTATTAGGTTACTTTCTAGGCGGGAACAGGGGCATGCTGGAAAGAAGGGTTTATTCTTTGGTGGGAGCAACCATCTTGGCATAACATCACACAGGGGAGGGGGCAAGGCACGATAGGAAGAGGGCAGCTACTATACATAATAGCTGCTGAGGTAGTGGGAGACCTATCAACCTTCATGTCTGAGTTTCCATTACTTTGTTTTTAGGTTTCATGCCCACTTCCCAGCAGTTAATGAAAGTAAACAATTTAGAACCATAGAGTAGTTGAACTGTTAGAAATCTAGAGCTGTTTTTCATCCTCCGTAGATACTAAGGCTTAAAGGCATACATACCATAGTAAAGGATACACCATAATTTAGTTGGAGAAGCCCTCCATTTGAAAATATTGTATCTCTTTGTGAGGCATAGGATCACCTTATTAATGTGGGAATAATTTATTTTCCTTTGGTTCTTAACCATTGACAATCAGCTGGGGTTGATTTTCCTCCTTGAAGGATGCTTGGCAGTGCCATAAAGACAATTTGAATATCACACCTAAGTAGATATATTGGCATTCTGGTGGATAGATATCAGAGATGCTGCTTCTGTTAGATGTGGAGAGGAGAAAGACCACCTGGGCAAGCATTTTGTGGGCAGTGAGGCTTGTTTATTACACTTGGGTAGGTGTTGAGCAGGCTGAATCTGAAAGGGGATTCAGAAGCCTGCAAGCAGACAGCAAATAATTTAAAGGGAAGGGGAGGAGTCACTGCCTTGAGGAATTTGTGGCGGGGTGGCTAGAGTGAGGTTAAACTTCTCAGGATGGGCATTATCTTGTCTTTTTTCTTCTTTGAGGTTTCTGAACATCTGCTGCTGAGGCTTGATGGCATCTGGGCTGCACTCAGTGCTGCAGTCTGGCCCGAGAGGCTGCAATGATGATAGGTCTCACCTTTTGGGCATGACATTCCCATCTTTTTGTTGTTATAAAAGGTGGGAGAATTAAGGAGAGGGATGTTGTCTCTCATGGCTTTTATGTTTAGGGGATATGGGGTCACATGGACACTTTAATTAGGAGAGAATTTTGGAGGGATAGGACAGTACAGGGAGTGGTCAGAACTAGCATTTGTCACATTGACTGATTGGTGATAGCCTAAACTCGATTTTGTAGGAATTGTGAAAAAACCCTGAAGAGGCATGGCCAAAAGAGGAGGAGGAGAATGAGGAGGAGGAAAATAGAGACAAGAGGCCCAGTTAATGGAAGGAGCTATGAGGCCTAGCCCCAAATATTTGTCCAAGAGTAGGACAGGCATTGTCTAATTTTTGAAGCCTTTTCAGTTAGCCTTTTTGCTATGTTTTGTACTATGCTTGAATCATTGGTAAGCAAGATTATTCTCTTGGAAAGATGTATAGACCACCTTTTTTGGCTATGAGAAGATCTAGGGCCCTACAGTTTTGGAGGGTTACTGTTGCCAGGAGTCTATCTAGTTCTGTAAGGTAAGAATGGACTTAGCTGTTTCTTTGAGACTGTCACAAAGATCTTGGGAGAGGGAGCGATAATAGGTCAGGGAGGTAGCTAGACCTGCTATGCCTGTCCCTGCAGCAGTGGCAACCCATAGATTGGAAAGCAAGGGTATTGGTAATAAATAGATCCTTACATGGTAGAGTTGGTGCTTTAATGGTAACAGGCAGGCTAGGGGAGAGGAAGGGGAAATAAATGGAGGGAGATTTCCCATGGAGAGCAGAAAGAGGTAATGAGAGTGGCAACAAGGTCCATAACGAACATCTCCAGTTGGGACTCAGGACTGTAATGTGACATGTGTGGGTGACTAAGGCAGAAGTCTCTGGTTGGTCAGATACCAAGGGAATGCTGCCTTTCTGGAGAATGACCAGAACTGAGTTTAAGATGCACAGAAAGTGGAATGAGCCTCTATCTCAGTGGGCAAGGGGATGAAAGGAAAAGGAAGGAAACCTAATCAGGGCAAGGGTAAGCATGAGCATGAGAAGTGATTCCATCCTTGAGGCAAAAGGCAATTGATTTCGAACCCTAACAGGATTATAAGTAAAGTCTACAGAAGAATGCATAGTGTTCTATTAAGCGTTGATCTATCTTTTAAAGAGAGACCTGAAACCAAGGGACATCAGGGGTGATCTAATGAGGGAAGTGGGTGAAGCGGCAGGATAGGTAGGGGTGGGGTATTTAGGTATCGAAGCTTCAGCCAAATCTCAATCTCCTGCAAGGCAAAAGAAAGACACAGAAACAAGACTTAAAATGAAAGTGGGGACTGAGATGGGCCATGCCAAACATGTGGTGATGATGCTGAGCATATGGTGAGGACCCCAAGCATCCAGGACTGTCCGTATTCATTGATTACACAGGCATAGGTAAGAATATGGTAGGTGGATGTGTGTGGCATCCAGTGGTATCAGCTGACACAGGCAAGGGTTGTAGAAGGGAGGGTGAGGCATTCTTTTCTTTTTGTGGGGGGGCTACTGGGGATTGAACTCAGGACCTTGCGCTTGTGAGGCAGCCGGTGGCACCACTGAGCTAAATCCTGGCCTGGGTGAGGCATTCTTACAGAAGGAACAGAATTGACCAAAGGTTGTCATGGTTTAATTAGTAAGCTTACTGAAACAGTTAAGGCAGGAGTAGCTCTATGAATGGAATGTGGTTTGGAGCCAAAGGTCTGGCAGCATTTTGCTGTCTAACTTTGAGTAGGGACTCTAAATGGAAGGACGTGGCTTGAGAGGAATCTTGGGCTGTGGGCATTCCTTAGCCTAGTGACCATTCTGGTGGCATTTGAAGCATGACCCTGGAGGGGTGCCTCTGATTGGGGTAACCTTGATTCCTTTGTGGTCAACCTGGTGGTTGACCTTGGATGGTTTCTTACAGTGGAGGCCAGCATCTGCAACCCAGAAATGTGCTGCTTTTGAGCACTTTCTCGTTGTGGGTTTAAGGGCCAGTCTCCTGTTACTGTAGTTTCTTCAGGTGCTGGGGCTGACTGGGTGATGAAGGGTATTTTGAAAATAAGTTGCCCTTCTGGCCTTTCTGGATCTAGTGTTGTGAATCACCTAAGGACAGTGGCCAGGAAGGCCATGAACTAAGGCAAATTTTTTCTCTCTGAATTGAGTAGTCTCTTTGAGTTTATCAAAATTAACTGCTTTATAGGCTTTGTGAAGTCTCTCTACTGGGTAGGAAACCATGTGATTTTGGCTATGTCCTGGGACCCTGCCTGATAGATCCAGTTTGGATCCTCTCAGAGGACAGCCGTAGACCCTCTGGAAGGTCAGGATGCAGGTGCCTTCGGTTGTCCCCGTAGGACCAGGCCAGAGAAAATACTTGTTTCTGTTTATTTGAGGAGAAAGCAGAACTAAGGATGACAGTTAAATCAGTCTAGGTGAGGCTATATGACTGAGTCCAGTATCTTGGGTGTGGCTGGATATCCTTGTTGGATCTGGGGGGGGGGGTCCCTCTGGGGTAGGGCCTCATTTGTTAGAAGAGGGGGACCCTCTGGTTAATCCCGCTAGGGCCCTGCCCCTCACCAGGGTGCACAGCCCAGTTGGCCAAGTGCCAGGGCTCTAGGAATGCACAGAGATCCCAAGGCATGCAGGGGTTTTAGAGCTGTGCTGGGGTCTAGGGTCATGTGGGGTTGCTAGGGCAGCATGAAGACCCCAGGGTGTGTGGGGTCTCAGGTTATGTTGAATACCCTGGTTATGCAAGGGTCCCAGGGGTGTGTGGTATTCCATGGAATGTGCAGTGGAACAGGTGAGGTGGAGGTTGCAGAGGCACATGGGGTTGGGTCTGGGACACCCAGTTGTCCTTGAACCTGCTTAGAGGAGTGGTGAATGGCAATTGCCCAGGCTCTGATTTTCTGCTCCTTGGCTAGGAGGGAGGGAGAAAGGGAGGCAGAGGGCAGGATAGCACCTCCTGGGAGCCAGGCGGGGGTGGGGGGTAGGGGACTGGGGCCACTGGAATGGGTAGAGGGGAAGACCTGGTGCAAGGGCCGGATAGAGCATATGGAGGAGGTTTAGAGTTTGGGGCTGGCTTCTAATTGGCAGGAGGCTCTGTAGGAGGTCACCTGGGAGACACAGGAGGCTTGGGGAGGTTGCCTGGGGAGAACAGGGATAGACAGGAGGCTCAACAGAGTTTGCCTGAGAAGAGTGGCAGGAAGCACAGGGTACAAGGTGGGTCTGCTCAGTCAGACCACCCAGAGTACACTGCTCAGGTCTACGCCTCTCCCATACCTGCCTGGACTGGGGCAAGGAGGGGATGGGGAGCCAGGCACGGCAGGGTGGCCGGGGGGGGGGGCAGCTGGGCTCCCTGGTGCATATGGGCACACCCCTGCAAAATCAATTGAGCTCTCTGAAAGATGGAAGGAGTCAAGTGCACGGGGACAGTGTCCAGGGTTCCCCAAGGTGGGACCCCCACACCCAGTGCCCAGGATGGTGGCACCACCTGTGGGCCAGGGGCATGGGTGAAGGCACAGTGCAGAGGGCCAGGCACAGGTGGGCTGCTGAGGCAGGGAGAAGCTTCAGGAGCCAATTTAGACAGGTGAGGGAATAGAGGGAAAAGTCTTACCAGATCTGTAGCAATTGCAGGGATTGTCTGGAATGAGGTCTGAGGCTCAGTCTGAGGAGCAGCTGGTCTCTTCAGGACAAAAGTCTTAGGATAGGGCTGAAAACCCTACAGGGTAGGTCACCCTATCCTGAGTTTTTGACACCAAATGTGTTAGAAGGAGAGAGGAGAGAGACCACCTGTGCAGGCATTGTGTGAGCCAGGAGGCTTGTTTATTACCCATGGGCATGCAGGGAGTGGAGTGAATCTGAAAGGGGATTCATCAGCCCACAAAACAGAGAACAATTAAAAGGGAATGGGAAGAGTTACTGCCTTGAGGAATTTGGGGGGCAGGTAGAATGAGGTCAGGCTTCTCAGACAGATAGTGTCTTGCCTTTGTTCTTCTTTGAGGTTTCCTGTACATCTGCTGCTGACACCTAATGGCCATTGGGCCTTGCTGGGTGCTGCATTCTGGTCCGTGCAGCTGCCATGGAGATGGGCCTCACCTGCCAGGCTGAATACCTTACAGGGCAAAGACAGACTTACACAACAAAGAATTTTCCAGCTTAAAATGTTGGGCAAAAGGTGGGGATGGGGGTGGGGGGTGGTAAGGAAGGGAAAAAAAGAATTGAGATCCTTTGTATACCTATACCAGTTCCCCAAAATGGATGTAATCATTATTTACTGCAAACATGTACTAATAAAAATAAAAAACTTAAAAATATTAACAGTGCTAAAAATGGAGAAACCCTCTTATGTGTAGTGGTTGTTTATTCTTAAAAATTATATTAGTGGCACATATAGGTTAAGATGGTATGTAGACTGTGGACAACTTTCTGGCCTGTGATAATGTTCAGCAGTCCCCTAGCAACTAGCCTAGCAACAGCTAATCAGTAGCTGCCTCAATGTCCCAGATGCTCTTCTCATGGCCTGCGACAGCTAATCAGTAGTTACCCCATACCCCAGTATCCCAGATGTTCTTTTCGATGACTTGAACAGCCGTTTGCAGTTCAGCGCACAAGACACAGCCAATCAGGTTTAAACTTTCAAAACTTGCTAAATGCTAGCCAATCGTGCGATTTATGTGTGATTTGAAACCCCGCGCCTTGCTGTAACCTCTATAAAAACCCCTGGTGTTTTAAAGTCGGGACTCTCAATCTTGACCCACTGCGTCGGTGACAGTTGAGAGTCCCTGCTCGAGCTTGAATGAATGACCCTCATGCGCTTGCATCGGAAACGGCTTCCTGGTGGTCTTTGGGGACTTTGCAATCTGGGCACAACAGTTACTAGTGGAGCAAGAGGGGAAGGTGTTCATAGTGAAGTGGACTTTATTGGATGAGCAAACTTGCTGTCTCAGTCTGGCTGCTGTAATTTGCATTTGCTGCTGTATAGTCCATTTTCCAGGTAATTTTTGCCAGGAACATGTAAGAGAAGGGTAATTGAAAGTAGTGGTGATAAATCCCTGGCTATGAAAGTAGTGGTGATAAATCCCTGGCTAAGAGGCAGAAGCATACCTGAATAGGAAATGTGTCTCACAGTATTGGTGTGACTTGTTCTGTTTGGATTAACATTTGTTTTGTTTTCATACAAAGGTGATTCCTGAACATGTATATATTCATGTGCAGGCAATTCCAAATACATAATCATTAGTACCTCAAATGATAGGCTAGGAATAGAAAATAGTGAAGTGGAGAATTCTCTAAAAATGACAAGTATAGCCAACTTAGGGAAAAAACAAACTCCTGAAAATGCAGTATATGTCATGATAGGTGAATGAGCAGTGGAGGAGAAACTGGCCCTAAATAAGTACTCCAGTACTTTTAAAGTTTTAATCTTGAGACTTTTTAGAGTATATGTTTGAACTGTTAAACCTTTGTTTTAATTCTATTACTAGATTGCTTCTAGGAGAATGAGTAAGTCTGAGTTTTTGAAGTTTGGAAGATGTATAAAATTTAAAGGATATTAGAAAATGGTTATAAAGATGAATAGAACAAAGTAAGAAGTTAAAGATAGCTTTTAATAAGCCAGGGATTTAGCTCAGTGGTGTAAGGGTCGCCAAAGAAGGAGGGCACACACGGATGTTCAAGCAAGCTTTATTGGGGCAGCAGTCTGCAGCCTGCCACACTGACTCACAGAATGGAGACCAGCAACTGCTTGGGCTGAGCTGGAAGCTTATATAGGGATCTTGCAGGTGGGAGAGCACTAGTCCATTGGTGGGGGAGGGTGATTGGGGCTGGGGTATGTAGCAACAGGTTTCGGTCTAGGGGATGGAGTAATTGCTTTCAGGAAGCCCCTATCTTACTGGAACATCTGACCACAGAACCAGTGGGGCAGAAAGACCTTATCTAGGCAGAGAGTCACTAACAAAGGGAGGTCATGCCTTAGTTATGTGGAAGTTCCCTGTTCCCTGTGGCCGGAGTGGGGCAGGGGGAAAGGAGAGGGGGCTTGCTCTGTGGGGGCTCTGAAATACCTAACAAGTGGCACCGTGCTTGCCTTGCAAGTGCAAGGTCCTGAGTTTGATCCCCGTACTGGAAAAAAAAAGATAGTTTAAAATATAGAAATTAATCAATTTTATCAGAATTAAGAAAGCTGGGCATGGTGGCCCATGCCTATGATCCCAGCACTTGGGAGCCTGAGGCAGGAGCATCTCGGAGAGTTGGAGGCTAGCCTGGACTATGTGGCGAAACCCTGTTGATATAGGGGAAGAGATGTAACTCCCGAACCTGCTAAATATACAAAACACGAGTTCATGCTCTCTAAAATCGAAGAATGAATTCTAGGAACAACAGAGGTTAAGAGTAGGAAAAATTTATTGGGAGAAAGAAAGCTTCTGCCTAAGAGAGACAGAAGAGGGACCGGAAAGTGGGTTGCCCGCTCACTCCACTTTTCAAAGATATTTTATACAGCAAAGCCATGTGGTGAGGTGGGTACAAAGTGGGACAAAACTATAAGACCCAATGGAAATTAACAAGGTGAGCATGAGGTGGGACAAAGCCATGACCAGTCAATAAGATTGTAAGTACAGTCACCCAGGTAATATTGATTAAATGGGGATCAAATGGGGGAGCAAGTCACACAGCAAGCATACAAGGATTTTTGGTAAGGGTGGGGTTAAGAGATATTTCCTGGAAAGGCTGGGCTAAGACCTTGGCCCACCAGCAGGTGATTGATACCTATTTAGAATATCAATCACTGCTATTTATCCCCAGAGGGAGCACAGTGGTATAGTAGTTTCTCTCCTTTTACAATTCTGGCCTTCAGTGAATGTGTCTTGATTGTCCCTAAGATATCTAATTAATCTGCAATACTGTCTCAAAAAACCAAAACCAAACAAAACAAAAGAAAAATGGATTAAGGAATAAATACACTAATTTTAAACAAAAACAAGAATGAAACCTACATTGGGTTATTAGGGGTTCTGTTTAAAGATATGAAAGAATTTATAAAGGAAAAAATGCTTATTAAACACCTTGTAGAGAACCAAGGAACCTTCTAGCAAGGATGAAAAAAGGAATCTACAACCTGGTAAATTTTCGATGTTTTGAATAAGATCCCTCATGTTAAGACTGAGCTTATCTGATAGTTAAATGATACTAACTTTTTAGAATAAGAACAGGAGATGAGATATGTAGCTACAAGTTAAACATAAAACATTCAAATATAAATTCTCAGGATCTTCTTTCTAGAATGCTTTTTTTCAAGACATTCTAACAAATATCTACATAGTGTATTTTCAAACCTTAGCTAAAATATTACTTCCTCAATGGAGTCCTTTTAAATTTCTTCCAAGTAGAGGTACTTCTCTGTGCTCCTATAACGCCTTCTATGTACATTTTGCCATTGGATTCTAGGAACTTTTTTTCTGGTACCAGAGATCGAACTCAGGATCTTGCACTTGCAAGGCAGATGGCGGCACCACTGAGCCAAATCCCTGGCCCTCTAGGAACTTTTTAATTTCTTCTTTGATTTCTTTTGTGTGTGTGTGTGTTCCATTGATTTCAAGTGTGAATTACTGAATCTCTAAGTGTTTGCAAAGTTTCTGTAGTTTCTTTTGCTATTGATTACTACTTTCATTGTACTATGCTATTATTTCAATTCTTTTTTATTTGAGCATGGTTTATGATCTAAAATGTGGTCTGTTTTGGAGAAAGTTCCATGTGCTGCTGAGAAAAATATGGTTTAAAGCACTTTATCTAAAATAGGATAGTTATTCCTGCTTGCTTCTGGGCTTCTGTTGCATAGAGTATCATTTTCTATCTTTTCACTTCAATCTAAATGGGGTTTTGTTTTGTTTTGTTTTTGATGATGTGTATCTCTTGTAGGGAACATATAGTTGGGCTTTGTTTTATGATCTAATCTTCTAGTCTGTATCTTTTGATTGGGGCATAAAGACCATTTGCATTGAGAGTTATTACTGAAACGTATTTACTAAATCCTTTCATTGCATTGTTTTTCCATTCCTGATTGCTTTATTTTTCCCTTTTGTTTACTCTCCCAGTAACATGTATTCTTTTCTTTCGGCTCTTTGGTGATGTTGGTCTCATTGTCTTTGTGTAGGATTCTCTTGAGTATTTTTACAATGCTGACTTGGTTATAAATTTCTTTACATGCTATTTTCATCAAAAGCCTTTATTATATGTCTCCATAAATTTTGAAAGGTAATTTTTCATGAAATATTAATATAGGTTGGCAGTTGTTTGTCTGTCTGTTTGTTTTTAAGGGGTTGACAACTTCTAAGCTCTCCTGGCCTTTAAATTTTGTTCTGAGAAATCAACTGTAAAGTTAATAGGCTTGTTTTTATAAGCTACTTGGTATTTTTCTGTAATATAGGCTGTTATCTTTTCTTTCTGAGATTTTAACTATTTGATAATGACTATTTGTGGTTTATATGTCTCACTTATTTGGAAGTTGAATCCTTTCCTTAGAGTTAGAAATCTTTTGCTATGATATTATACCTTTTGTGTTATCTTCTAAGCTTTCCTTAATTTGTACAATTCCTAGCTTGGTTTTTTGAGTGATATTGCAACTGTTAGCTCAAGTTTCCATGGTATTTTGTTATTTTTATGGTATTACTAAGTACATGATCTGTTATATCAACCTTATCTTCTAGTTCTTATACTTTCTGCTCACTTTAGCCATTTCTACTTCTTTATATCCTGCTTTTTATATCCTGGGTTTCTGCTTAATTTCTTTTCATAATCTCTGATTCTTTACTAAAATAGTCATTCATATCTTGTGTAATTCAGTCAGCCTTTGTATCTTCTTTAAGATCATATTTTATTAATTAAATCCTTTATCTCTTTACATCTTTAAGGTGACTGAACATCTTATAGATTTATTTGTTTCTTCTTTGATCTCTTCAAATATTTAACCATTTGGCTTTTTAACAGTTCTTTGCCTGTGACTTCCTCCACTTTGGTTTCTGTGAGAACAGCTTTTATTTTCTCATATTTCTGTTGTTTTTGTGCTGAGGCTTGAGGATCTATTAGAGTAGGAAAATTCTGTCACTACTGTGGCAATCTCTTTTGTTAGTATATATTTTCCTGTTGTGTGACCTTGTCTTTGGTTATGTTTTGGTGTTTATATACCTTGTTAACCTACTCAATGTAATCAAATCAGTCACAGTTGCTGTGTGGTAAAGAGAGAATCACTGTAGGCTATTTCAGCATCTACAGAATGAACCATATATCAATCAAGTAATTTAAAATTTAACAATCACACCACTTTTTCAATAACCCAAAGAGTCTGTGGTATACAGTATTAATGACAAGTACGGTGGAATATAGAGGATGAAGGAAAGGAAGAGAATAGTTCAGAAAGTAGGAGAGTAGAAAAAAGAATAATAAATGAAAGAAATAAAAGAGATAGGACTTTGTTGATATTTTTATATCTGGAGTGCAGGACTGGTGGAGAGGGAGTTTGAGAGGTTACTTGCAGGGGGAAGAAAAAGAAGAGGGAGTCAAGTATAATTGGAGATGAAGGGAAGTTGTGAGAAGGTCTGAACCAATTAATGTGCTATAGAAAGCTTGTGTTTGAATCCTCTGTACACAATTTTTTGTGAGAAGTAACCTGACCTGCCAATGAAGTTACTATTTAAACTAAAACACTAATTGTTATTCCCCTTTTCACATATGCAAACACCTATACGGGTAAAAAAAATAAAAGAGGGAGGGATGAGAGGAAGGGAGGGAGGGAGGAAGAAGGGAGAGAGAAAGGGAGGGAGGGAGGAAGAGAGAGGGAGAGACAGAACCACACATATACAAAGAATCCTTTCAATCCTCCCCATACTACAGTCAGAATTTGACCAGTGTCCTATACCCACTGTGTTCACAAATGGAGAAACTTTGACTTACAGCAGTTTGGAGGGCCTGAAGTCTAGGGATTAAGTCATGGAAGTTAAGTGTGTTTGTTTGTGCTTGAGCTGTTCCCCTCTTAGGATTTCTTCTCTTGCTTGCCAGTGAATGGAGAGGCTTGAGGGTCCAGATTTCCTGGCTCTCAGTTTCTCTAGTGCCCTGATCTGCGAATATCTCCTTTGCCAGGCTCCCTGACCCAGTGAGGAGGGAGTTAGGACAGAAGAGCACTGGACAGTGGCTGCTGGGCTAGGTTCAAGTTGCAGCAGCCTGGTTGCTGCTGCTATACTAGGCTTTGCCCCTCAGTTAGATATTTTTCCAAGATGGCTTGTTTTCTAGACCTGGTGTAAATTCCATATATCAAGGGTTGGCCCTGCTTCTTATTCTAAATATCCTTGATCCTGGAATTCATCTGGGAGGCTTCTTCAAATTGCCTTCCCATATTCGGGTCTTTCTTCATCCCCCCATTTCCAAGTACCAATGCTTCCCAGGGTGCACCTTCAGGGGAAATACTGCTGTCTCTACATTACATGATGAGATCTTGTAATTTTTATTCTTAAGTTAGAGGATTGGATGATAATTTGCTCTGTGTTAAGATCCCTTTTAATTATTAAATTTTGGTATAATGGGGAAAATGAAAAAGAATGGTCATCTGGGCTCCTTGTGATTATTTTGTGACAGATGAGTGAAGTAGAGGTAATTATGAAATTTCTAGTGATTAGAAAATAGAATACAAAACATTTAAAAGCTTTGAGTATGTTACTTTCTTTTTCTATAAAACATGGTGATTAATGTTAACAATTAATGTCTTTCAATTTAACTACTTAGATACTTTATGTTAACTTATTATCCTTTTTAAGGTTTTTAAAAATTCTAACAAGTTGCTAAGGGCTTATCTTGACCATAGTGGTATAATATTTGTGATTTTTAAATATAGCATAACTTTGTGAATTTGCTGCCATCCTGAAAGAAAAAAAATTTTTTTTCTGGGCCTTAACTGATACTTGCATATGAGCCTATTAACATATTTTCATCATTTTAGCCATCTTAAACTTGTAGTAACAATATTTATTTTTAAGTACTGTTATCAATAAAAAGGAAGATAATAAAGTCTTTAGTTGGGTTATTGACATGTGTGTTCTGTTTTATAGAGAGTATAGTCTAATAAATTCTGTTTAGATTAATTTAGAATATGATATCCTGGACAAAACTTAGGGTTTATATGTTCTCAAAGAAAATAACTGGGGGTCTGTAGCTCAATGGTAAGCTCTTATATAGCATTCCTGAGACCCTGTGTTTAATTCTCAATACTGGGGTGAGAGTGGGAGAGAGTAACCAAAACATTAGAAAAAAATACCAAAGAAGTAGACTGAAGAAGTAGAAAAATCCCACTGAAATAAGAGACAAACATCTAGAGAAATAGCATGGGAATTTTCAGAGGTGAACCTTCCTTATTTGAATCAAAGGCCATCGGTTGTATCTTCAGACATTAGAAGCCCTTCAAAAAAGGGCTAATATGGTTAAACCAGTAAAATGTGCTGATATTCTCTTTGACATTATAGTATTCTTAACTGATTTTTTCCCCCAAATCACTATACAGACTATCATGAGGAAAAGAGAGTCTTAAATGGTAAGTCACATTAATCTTTTTAAGTCATATTAATTTTTAATAAAAATTTCTTTACAGAATTATCTGGGGTATTTAGATTTTTTCAGTACAAAAGATATATCTTTATTTACCCAAGCATAGAGAATGACAGAACTTTATGGGCCCCTTGGATCATCCATTACTCTTAAAATAATTCCTTCTGTGGCATTGCTAAGCACATGTTCATCTGCCCAAAGCTTGAATAATTCTAATGATTAAAACAAGACTGAACAGGTCATCTCTCTCAGGCATGTGAGCTCACCTCCAGTGTTGGTACGTAAATGCTGAATAGCGTGTTAATGTACTCTTCTGAGCTGAGCAGCCCTGGCTTCCCCAGCCATTCAGTGTGACTTGGTATTGTGACTGACATTGTTCCCCTTCTCCCAGAATTTGAAGTGCTGATCATTACTGACTCATGAAATGCTTGCAGCTTCTCTGACTGAACTATATTATTGTCCATTTAGAAATACATTTTTTCCCATTTGTAAAAGAAAGCTATAGAAGTGCAGTTCACAGATTACCAGATGAGTTAGTGTCTTTTTTGATTAAAGAAATGGTTTGTGTTGTAATTTATGATACCTGAAGCTGTTATCTGATTAACACTGTGTTAACCAAAAGACTGAGCTCAGGTTTCACCTGGTGATTGATTCTTTTGTGATACTATGAAAACAATCATTGCTTATTATTAATGAACCTTCTTTCCCACCACATGTGGCTTTACTCTTCTGTTCATCTTCCTTTGAATGCGTTGTATTTAACTAATGTCACAGTCAGAGGTGGAGTTAAAAATGGATTTTAGCACACCACATTGATCTGGCTAGCACTTTCTGGAACTTGGGCCCTAAAAGATTGGAATATTATGTATTGTTTGCAGCAGCTTACATTTGAGTCATTTATGTCTATGTGCTAAGTCTGTTTTCAAATGTGATCTGTCTGGCTTCTTTCATTATTCCAAAAGCTGCTTTAAATACTGAGTGGGATAGACTACTTTTGTATTCCATTAGAAACCTGATCCTTTCAAATTGGTATCAGTTGGTTAGTCTGTACTTTTGGAAGAAGAACATTCATTCAGTCCACTTTACTTGTTTTTCTCCATCTCATATTTACCCCATATTCTTTTATCTTATCCAGAAGAATATTATATAAGGTTTGTTTCTTTGGTTTTCTTTCTATAAATGATGAAATTAAGACACATTCTATGGCATATGACATTATTTTGTTCTAATAAGTTATATTTTATGGTACAGTATAGTTTTTTAATAAAAGATATCTGGAAGTTATCTCATTTGTGATTTCATAAGGTTTGAAGAGGAAATAGTGCTTTACATAAGTTCATAGTGTGAACACTTGAGCTTAAATCCAGATATTTTAGTCCTAATCAAGTCATACAAGATCAAAATTGACTTAAAATTTATGAATTCAGTTGATGACTTTTTCTCACAGAAATTTTTAGACTGTGATGCATGTGTTATTTATATACTTTGCACATGTCCAAAAGAGAAATGACGTTATTCTCTTAATAAAATATTTTTCAGTATTTCTCAAATAATTCAGTAGCCATCTTTCTTGCTATTACCATTTTTGGAGAAAGAATTCTTTTAGTCTTTGGTTTCTTATACCTATAGTTTGTAGTAAACATTGTTCTTTTAGGGTCCACACCTAGTTAATTCACGCCTTTTGTCCTGTTGTGACATCTCTGAGGCGTCCTTTGTTTGTCTGAAAATTTAGTGTGCTCTACAGTTACTGGGAATGGATAAGGCCTAGGCTCAAACCTCACCCTCAGCCTCATTTTGAAAAATACACCTGTGACTGCATCTAAGCTTGTGTGTAAGCAAAGGCTTCTGTGGCTAAAGACTGGAGAACCGCTAACCTAGCTTGTCTCTATGGTGTCTCCCAACTCTAACTTTATATAATTACTTTGAGAACTCTTTTTAAAAAATATTTATTTATTTATTTATTTATCTACTTATTTATTTATTTATTTTTGGTACCGGGGATGAACTCGGATCCTTGCCCTTGCGTGGCAGGTGGCAGAATCACTGAGCTAAATCACTGGCCTAATTTGAGAACTCTTAACACCCACTATACTAACCATTAATTTTTTTCTGCAGTTTGGGAAATAATATAATTAATGTATTGACTTACAAAAGTTATTTAGTAGCAATAGTTTTTTTCCAAACTGAATCTTGCATTTAAAAACAATGCACTTCTGTGATGGGAGGAAATTAATATTTCAGACATTGATGTTTCAGAGTTCATCCATGTCTCTGAGCTTTCTGAAATGATTTTAAAATCAGTTTCAGTGTACTCTTAAAATGCTATGTTGATGCAGACCCACAAGAATGAGTAAAATGTACAGAGAAACACCACATGTTGGTGAGGTAATAGAGCAACTGGAACTCAAAAGTATAAATTAGTACTACCACTTTGAAGAGTATGTACTAAAGCTAACACCCTATATACCCACCAGAAATGTACATATAGGAATGTACACGTGCATATACAAGAATATTTATAATAGCATTATGCATAATAGCCTGAAACTGGAAGAGTCCAGATGCCCATCAATATAATGAATAAAGTATGTACTTATATGATTTAATGCTATTCAGTAATAAAAAGCAACAAACTCGTGATCCATTCAAAAGCATTGATAAAATCTCAGAAAGTTCTTGGTTTGGTTTATTGCTTACTATCAACAATGCTTATTTGCCAAAAGCTTGTAATATCTATAATGTTGGCCAAAAAGGCCAGATCAAAAGGGACACATTTTATTTATTTCATATGAAGGTTATATGTAGGCAAAAACTAATCATGGTGTTGAAAGTCACAATAGTGGATACTCTTTGGAGAGGGGCACTACTGGAGGGACACAGAGGGTATTGGTTACATGAGTGAGTGTGTTTGAATTTATGAAAATTCATTGTGAACTACATTTATAATTATGTACTTTTACATATGTATATAATAGCTCAAGAAGTTAACTGAAAAGATAAAAACGTTTTTAAGTGCTTTGTAGTTGAATTGTTGGTATTTTGTTGTTTTCTCTGTGAAGGTATGCTTCCCAAGACCCAAGTAGCAGGTACACTTGCCAAAGAAGGTCCTAATTCTCCAAGGTATATATTCTTGTTTTACTTTTTTAAAGCTAAATCAGTTCTACACAAAAATTACACGCATTTAAAGAAGAAAGGATCTCTAGGTTTGATTATTATTAATCATTCTTTTTTAACACATCAACTGCATTATACAGTGCTTTATTTATCAGATGTTGGTGAATGAGCTGTTCTAAAAATGTGAATTGAAAATGTAACTGAAGTTTGATCCATTTTACAGCATTTTAAAAATTTATTTGAAATTTTTTTCTGTTTAAATAAACATTCATCATAGAAAACTTAGAAAATACAAAGAAATACAAAAGCATGTGATAAATGCATGTGGCTCACTAACCTTAGATATATACTCTTAATATTTGACTTATTCCATCTAGTTTGTCATACAATGTGTCTACATTATACTATTTTTATAATATTGATATTATACTATACTCTTCTTTGAGGAATTTTTGTTTTACTACATATTCTGTGAAAGCATTTTTTTGCATTTCATCATATGACCAGTGTATAAATTTCATTTAACTTTATTCAATTTTTGTATATCTGGTTCATTTATATAAATTTTAATGAAACTCTTTCAAAGTGTATTGGACACCAATTATCTTAAGTAGTTAACACCAAATTTAATAATGCATATATATTTTTGCTAATGATAAATACCTTCAGAGTTGTACGTTTTCTTTATAGTTCTTTCTCTTACTGCCTTTCTCCACCAGTATAGATTATTCTGTTCTTCGCAAAACATAATATATTGTTATTGCTCTAATAAAAGAAGGTTTTAGTAGGAAGATGTTTAACTTTTCACAAGAAAGTGTCTTAGGGCCAGGGATTTAGCTCAGTGGTTCCAGCGCCTGCCTCGCAAGTTCAAGTTCCCAAGTTCGATCCCTGGTACCAAAAAAAAAAAAAAAAGAAAGTGTCTTAACTATATTGTTTTTACTCAAAAACTTGGAAGTATATTTAGAAATAATTTCAGCTATTTAATAAAGCATGTAAAATGCTATGGTAATTGTTTATTTAGAAAAAGTTTAAGCTTAGAGAAATGTATTTCTCACTGTAAATTTTAAACATGTAATGATGTTATGTGTTAATGGACACCATCATCAATATAATTATTTGTTCTCTTAATATTTTGCAGCTATGACTGGTTCCAAACAGACTTTTTAGTCACCATTGTCATATATACTAAACAAAAGGTAAATATATCATTAAAAATCAGGAAAAAAGTAAACACTTAATAAATGTTAATAAAATGTTATTCATGTGCCAAGTCCTTTTCTAAGCACTTTTCTTACATTATTTATTCCTTACAACTCTGTGAGGTAGATAGTGTTCTCACTCTTTTACACATTAAGCAGGAAGATTAAATAATTTACCCAAAATTACACACTAGATAGCTGATCTAGTGTTGGAACCAGGGCAGTCTGGCTCCTGCCTCATATGTTCCTATCAACCATGCTATGGACTCTTAAACTAGACTAGAAAGTATTTTATATGCTTCTCTGTGATTTTTTTAAAAAACATGGATGACAAAAGTGAATCATAGTTAAGTTCATAAGAATAAATTTTCTGGAACATAAACGTGGATAAGAAAGACTGCACCACTGTGCCTTAGCATTTTTAAACCACTAATGGTGTTCAGATGCCCTTTTTAAACTAAAGTAAGTCTTTATCGTAATACCTCTTTTATATAAGGTACTGTCAGGATCTAGTAATGGACCAGATATATGGAGAACTGGCTTTCACAGAGATCACAGTTGAGCTGGAGAATTGGATAAATAAGCAGATAACTTAAAATCTTCAAACACATTTTCCAGTGACTATTGAGGTTCCTACATGTAGATTAAAAGACAAGTTTTGACAGCTAGGAATTTAGAGTATCCTGCTTCTGTGGTAGCAGAACCACATCTGAGCCCATGAGTTCCTATGACTTGCAGCATGATTTGACCATTCTGTAGAAGTGACCAGCCTTTGCCTGAAATAACCAAGAGAGCCAGAGAAAGTACTTGGCCCACCTCCTACTCCTCATTATTGTCTCCTCATCAAACATCCATAAGGAAGATGGCAGGGTCCAGGAGGTTGGAGTCCGTTCTCACTGATAATATGGGGGGATGCATAGGTATCTGGCTAAGGGAAGAGGAAAGGTTTCCATAGAGAATAATGTATTTAATATATTTTGTAAATAATAGGTACTGAAATGTCTTGCATCAAGACAATGTAGAAATTAGAAACATCTAAAATTTGTTAGTGAATTAATTTTTTGTAAGCTGAGATTGAACGGTTATTCAGTTTCCCCAGCATCACATAATAGAGGAATAATTAAAATAATTAAACACAAAAATCTTGGGTTTTGGTCTGATTCTACTTTTTTGCCATATTGCTTACTCTCCAAATATTTATTGAGTATCTCCTAGATGCCAAACAATGCTTTAAAGGTATTCCCTTAACTTATAACTTAGGCTACTGGATAAGGTGATATTAAACAGATATATATATATATATATATATAATTAAAATTGTGGTAAGTATTTTGAAGAAGAACTAATTTGTATGACAGAAAAAAATCAAAACAGGATTAACATCTATTCAAATTCAGGGTTCTATAAAATAGTACCATTTGAGCTTACACTTCACCTTAAAGGAGGAGTTGTGGAAGTTTAGGGGAAAACTTACTTTTAATTTTTCTAACTTTGCTTTGCTTTCTGTTTAAGGAAATGGGTTTAGATTCAGTAATAGTTGATCATCAAGATGACTCCTTTAGAGCAGAAACACTTATCAAGGATTATTCGTATTTTATCCATATTGGTGAGTACCTTATTGAGCTCCTATTGTCTATGATTATGGCAATCACTTTTTCTATAGTCTATGTAGCTATAATATTTTATCTACTGTTTTTATTTTGATTTGTCATTTTTGATCAATTTTTTATATTAATTTCTTTATACTAGTACAAGTGCTAGCAAATGACAGTGTGATCTTACCTTTTCATGTTAAAGCAATTAGATGCAGTTGGAATCAATAATAAATTAGTTGGACCAGTTTTCATAACTTTCCAGTACTTGACACTTAGCAAGTCTTTGGTGGCATGGTGGTCACATGCTCCTCCTGAGTAGTCATCACTAGGTGACCCATTCCACTGGCCTGTATCTTGCCAGCTTTGCCATAGGAAGTCTGAGGCTGCGACAAAACAGCCTGGGCTTCATGTTTGTACTGTTTCCCTCAGCCTCTTGTCTCCTTATGATCTGAGCCACCCATATTATTCACTTCTGTCAATTTTGAAAAATTACAGATCTATCAGAAGAAAGCAATCAGAGCTAAAATCTAGAGTCCAAGATAGGACATTTTAATCCACTTCTCACCTGTAATGAACTGCACTTAAGGTTTTCACTGTTTTTTCCTTTTATGATATGATGATGAATTTTTTAGTAAGATAGAAATAGCACACACTCAAAAACACAAACAAAAAAGTCACGGTGCTTTAAGCATGCATTTTTACGTAAAGGAAATTTTGGTTAATTTGCAAAACATAGGCTGAAATTCTCCATACCCCAGTTGACTTAGGTTTCTGCTTACCACTTTGCAACATTAATGAAGTGTCTTTAGTTCTGAATTTGGTCAGAGCTGATTCCCACCTCCCTCCATCCCCATTTGTCAGTTTCACCAACCTCAAACCTTTTTTCTTTTTGAAACAAGGTCTCACTGTGTAAGCTGACCTTGAATTCACTATGGAACACAGGCTGGCCTCAGACTTGCCATGATCCTCTTGCCTCAGCCTCCTAAGTGCTGGGATTGCAGGCATGCTCCACCACCCCTGGCCAGAGCAAATATTTGTAAAAATATTTCTTACATCTCCCATTTCTAGAATGTAAGTTCCATAAAGACAGAGTCATATTATTCTCTTATTAATCTTTGTATTTATAATACCTGGAAAGTAACTGGTATTATTGTCTAGATTCTCAAGACAAAATTTTTTAAATAACTGGGCATTTAGCTTAAGAGAACAATAAGAAAAGAAATAGTCTAGACTTAGGCCTGATCTATGTTCATATGAAAACGCACTGGGTGTGCATGTTTCAGGTGCTGCTGCCTTCCACTCTGGCCTACTCAGTTCTTGCTTTGTAACACTGTCAGTATGGGACCATGGCTGGACTGGTATGAGTTATTGGCCTATGGGTAGTTCAGTATTTACTCTTCAGTTGATAAGCAGATAAATAGAAAAATAGAAAAATACATATTTAAATAATCTGACTCAATTTCATTTATATATAATTTCTTTTAGTCTCTCAGAATGTTTCTGTTGACTTGAAGGATTTGAAATAGTGCATAAAAATGATCTTATATGGTATTCATAAACTGTATGGACTAATTTTAAATTTTTAACAAAATACTTTTTTTTCTATTTCAGGGCTAAGCCACGAGGTTGAGGAAGATTTTTCTGGTAAGCTTCCAAAACTTCATATATGTGGGTACACTCAAATACATGCGCATACACACACACGCACACAGGCAGAAAGAACTCAGCATTTGTCTTATTTTTCATATGTATGTTTTCATGTTACAAAAAAAAGTGGGATATTTTCTATATAAACAAATACATTAATTTCAAAATATACTCCTGGTTTCTGCTTTTTCCCCTTTTTTTCTTTCTTTTCGTTCTTTTCAGCCCTTTATTTTCCTTTTTCTCTTCTTACAAAAATGAAACTAAAGATTCCTGTATCTTTTCCATTTTTCCTTCCTCCTTCACTTAAGCCCTCCTCATCATATGCAGCCTTTAGATATACACTACACCACACAGTTTTTTCCTAGGTGTGTTTATTTAAATGGTTAATGTTAACAGAGCATACTGAAACTATGACAGTTGCTGCATATATCTTTGCAGTGTGGATTTTACACAGCTCTTTAACAATCGAAGCCTCGGCCAGGAATTTAGGTCAGTGGTTCTGGTGCCTGCCTCGCAAGCACAAGGTCCTGAGTTCGATACCTGGTAACAACAAAAAAAAATAGAAGACTCTTCATAGAACAGGAGTTTATTATTTCTAGTATCCTCACAATAAGTTACACTGGTTCAATATCTCTCCTTTTCTATATAATGTAGTAAACTCTGTAAAATCAAGGATCATGTTTTTATTTTGGTTATGCTTCAGAACAGTGATCAAAGAATTGAATTCATTTGACTAATGTATTTTTAAAGTTGTTAAATTGTTTTTGGATTCTGTGGAGGAACAGATATCGTGTTTCTAAAAAATGAAATCTGTTTTGTATCCTTAATGTTCAATTCACAAAATTTAAATCAATTTAAATAAATCAATATATTTTTTAATATGCCCACATAGTCTGAACTGTTTTAGTCATTCAAAAAGGAAAAAGATAATCTAAAAGGTTTTTAATTAACTATCAAACATTCACAGGTGCTTTATTCCTTAATTCCATATTCTCTGGAGACTTATGACGAACCTGAAGCTAATCTTGTATTCTTAGGATCAGTATTTTTCCACTGAAATTACTCTTTAAGAACCCCTCAGATTCCAACTAAGAAATATTAAAAGGGGAGAAAATTAAATTTGCTTTTGTTGGTTTATTCAGTGGTAATTTGTATATGCCTGGCTCCCACCCCCACATTTTTGGTTGTATGTTGATTAGTTGTTAGAGCTGTATTTGAGATTGTGTGAGAACTAGCAAAACATACAGTATTAGTTTTGCCCTTGATCTAAATTATTTTGGAAGGAGTTCTGAATCTAAACAAATTAAGTTGGGTTTAACATCATATATGGCATCAATCATTTTAATAAATATATGGGCAAGTTTTTATTTTTCCTGCTAGTAATCAGTGTCATTATAAAAGATCAGGATTATTTGACTGAGAAAAATTGGTCTTAAAATAAAATTTTATAAGTAATATCAAGTACACAACTGTAATTTATCTTCCTTTCAGTGAGAGTTGTTGAGAATGTGGGAAAAATAGAGATTGTCCTTAAAAAAAAGGAAAATATTTCTTGGAAATGCCTTGGACATCCCCTGGAGAAGCATAATTTACTTATTCTAAAGAAAGATACAGGTATGCTGTGCTGTTACTTTTTGTGTTATATGTATATTTGTAAAATTGTTGTATTAGCGGCAGAATTCTATCAGTTTGGAAGGTTTCTTTGGGATGAGCTTGAAAGCTTCTTGTATTTCCCTCTAGGAAGTTTGAAAGAGATACTGTATCTGTTATCTTTTTTTTTTGCTTATTTGTTTGTTTCCAAAAGATTAGATTTCAGCTGGTCATGGTGGCTCACACCTATAATCCCAGCACTTGGGATGCTGAGGCAGGAGGGTCGCCATAAGTTTGAGGCTAGACTGAGCTACATAGTGAGTTCAAGGCCAGCCTGAACTACATAGCAAGACCCTGTCTCAAAACAAAAAAAAAAAAGGTAAATTTCAGATTCTATTGTCTATGTTTAGGTATAACAAGTCATCAGGTAATAATACTTTGAAAGAAGAAGCCCACTTGTGCTTAGACTGTTGTTCAACCATTTACCACTCCTACAGGACCTTTTATGAAAACAAGATAGACAAATTTTTTCCTTGTGTGCACATCTGATTTTTTTTCTTTTAAAAATATGTTTAATATTTTTCTGCACAAGCAAGCCAGTTTTCAGTTTACTCCTAAAGGGTAATAATATTAATTTCCTTTTTTAAGCTTTTTTGGGGGGGGATCGTACCAGGGATTGAACTCGGGACTTTGCACTTGCAAGGCAGGCACCAGAACCACTGAGCTAAATCCCTGGGCCTCCTTTTTTAAAAGCTTTAAATCACAATTGAAGCATGGTATATATAGTGTAAGTGGTCTATTTGATAGAGTTTTGCAAAATTTGATACAATTTCACGAGGATTTGTTCCTTGTTTCAGATGTTTTGAAATTTCTCAATGAAATAATAATATGGCCATAATAATATGGATTTGTTTTTAATCCTTGTTGCTGTGTCCTCATCCTTTGTCCCAATGTTTCATTATAGAAATTTAGGGCCTTTAGTTCTGAAAAAAATCATTGATTTTTCTTCCTTCCAAGTTCTGTTTTTGCTTTCCAGACATATTTTTGAACTGAATGTCCATAGCCAGTCATGTAATTATTTACTTTTTAATTTTGTCTTTTTTCCCTACCTTTTTCTACATTTCTTCAGCTGTACCTTTTAGCTGTCCAATTTACTCATTACTATTAATATTTTTAATTTCTAAGAACTCTTAATTTCTGTTCCATTGTTCTACTGTCTCGTTCTTATGAGCTTCTCTTATTTCATTAAGAATTACTGATAGTGTTTTAGAGTTTTCTTCTCCTATATGATCTCCATGGGCCCCAGTTTTGTTTGTTGTATTAGTTTTGGTGTCTTTCATGTTAGGTGCTTTCTTTGAGTGTTTGCTAGTTCTCAATTATGTGTTCAGCTGATTGGAAATTGTATGTGTGGAGATGGCTTTGGCAGAAACAACTACTATGTAGTTGGATCGTATCTTTGGGAAATATGTGATTCCAGTACTTTGTCAAGCTTGCAATCTCTTTCCTTGCATCCAGCCTTTTGGAAGCTGTGTGGGGAAAAAAGGTTGAGGTATACATAATTTCCTTTTTTACAATTAAAATACATTAGTTTGCTAGAGAATCATAACAAATTACTTCAGACTGAATGGCTTACAATATAAATTTATTTTCTTTGTGGTACTAGAGCCTGGAAGTCTAACATCAAGGTGTTGGCAGGGTCAGTCTCTTCTGAGGCCTCTCTCTTTGGCTTTTGTAGATGGCCCTCTTTCTATATTTTCACATGATTTTCCTCTGTGTCCTCATTTCCTCTCTTTTAAAGACACCAGTAATATTAGGTTAGGGCCACCCTAGTGATTTCATTTCTTAATTACCTTTCAAAAGACACTTCAAGTACAGACACATTGTGAGGTAGTAGGTATTACGACTTCATCTTGTGAATCAGTCTGTAACATATATCCAATCCAGAGACCCTGTGTTTTACCTTCCCTAGAGAGTAAAGTTCTACTATTCTGTGAGGATGAGAGCAGGTCAGTCTCATGGCTTTGCTAAGCAGGGGAGGACTCCAGGGTGTGGGGGAATAGGCAAGCTTCTTAAATGAACTTTCACTCAGAAAGTGGTTTTAGTTCAAACTTGACTCTGACATCAGATGTACCCAGTCCTGCCAGTTTCTGAATCTTAAACGGATTTTGTGTTAAAAACTAAAGGGTTCACTTTTGGCTGTCTATACTTCTAGCCTACCAGCAGTTGCCTCATTAGAACAGAAGATAACCCTATCAACCAGAAGATTCAGAGAATTTAGGAGTTCTGTGTCATACGTACCTTATACATAGGAAATTACAAAAGTTTTAAGAACTCTGTATCAGGAATTGGGTTCAAAGACCAAATATTTGAACAAAAGATTTTCTTAGCACCTTTATCTACCAGGGTTTTAGGAGTTCCTTGTCCATAGCTAGAGGCAGAAACTAGTATATATTTCTTATTTCACAATGATAAAAATCTTTGTGTATAATTTGTAGATGTTTGTATAAGTCAAACTTATTTTGAGCATACATTATGTGTTGAATGCTATTTTACGTACTGTGGTATGAAACAAAAAGAGTGTAAGAAATTATTTCCTCAGGGGAAAAAAGATCATACACAAACATGAGATTGAAGAATACTTTTCATAAAGAAACAAGCCAGTAAGGATGAGTTATATAGTCCCTTTTTGAGGTAGGCTTAAGTGAACAGACATGGACGAATTTGATCTTGAATGACTACCTGAAGGAGAAAAATTTCAAGTATTATGAAAATGGGGTCTATGGCTTTCTAAAACTACAAAAACAAAACTGAAGAACTTTCCAGGTAGAGCTACGTATAGTTACTGGGACATACTGTGCTTGACATTGTGGTGGTTATAGAGGTAGAAAAATGTAAGCATTATAGTGGGTAATTAAAGTAGATTAATTTTACCAAAACAGGAGGTATGAATTGTGTGGTATTAGGTAAGAAGAGAAGATGGTGAAAGCCATGGTGTGACCTAGCAAATCAGAAGAGAATAAGAAAAGGATAATGGAAATGAAGAGAGATACTAACAGAACAAAATTTATTGCCCTGAAATTAATTTAACTTATCTAATGATTAAAAAGTCCTAGCAAACTAGGTAAAAGCCAAGCTCAAAAATCCAAGTGGATCTCCATTTGGAAATAGAATGACCATTGCTCAAGTATTTGACTCTGTAATTTCCTGAAGGTTTCCATGAACTTTTTTTTCCCCCTCTTGCTATAAATTTCTCTTACTTCTAAACCACCATGAGAAAGAAAAAAGAGAAAGACATCTGGACCTTAGAAAAAGAAAAGAAAGAGAAAAATCAAGTGAAAAAGCTTTAGCTTTCTTATGTGAAATTGGAGCCATAGGTATATTTTTCAGTGAGGTAGGTCTTCTGCTTTGGAAAAGGACTCAGTTTAAGTGCTATTTTTATTTGACTGAATTGTAAGGATAATTTCTTCTTTTTTCTTGTCTTTAACTTATGAGAAAAACTTTAGTTATTTTATTTAGTAGCAAAGCTGATACTTACATCATCAAAATAAGTATTCAATTCACTTTTTGCTAGTAGCCTTGAAGATTTACAGCCCATAATGTGGTTCCTGGGTTCTCAATATATATACTACTAAAATTATTGACTTTTAAAGATTAGTGTACTGACTTCATCTTATTAATGTTTCTTAGCTGAATTTTAATTTGAAAATAAGCATGTGAATTGAAAACGTTTACAGTAATACCGTGTCTTATGACAAATCTAGAATTCTGTGAAAGATTCAACTATAAAAAAGAGCATCAATCAGAAAATAGAAACTACTATTTCATTTTTTTACCCTTAATTCAAATGTAGAGGTAATACTTTAGTTGCATGAATGGAAGCAGACTACTATTTATAATGCTTCCAATTATTTCTTTCCTCCCTAGAGGTGAGGATTGTGAGTGACTCTATGTGGTAGTGGGGGCGCCAGGGTGGGGGCTCACAAACCCATTAAGGATCAGAAACCACTAACCAATGGAAATTGGGTTGCTGTTTTTATACTCAACCTTTTATTTAATTGCTTTTGCCTTTAAAATGGAGCTTTTAATCACCAAGCAAGGGTTGTTTTAAAGATTTGTCAACAAACAACTCAATAAATAATAAAGTAGTCTTGGGAGACAAGTTTTTTTAATTGTGTCATAATTTTGATAAGTCAATAACCATTTATGAGCCTTTAGGTTAATACATGCAGTCTATGAGATGTGATTGAAAACTTAAGCATTCATCATTTATGTCAGTCACACCTCATATCATTCTTTTACATTCAAGTTGAACTGTACAACATTGCTTATATTTCAATTTTTTACCTAATAAAATGACAGTTTCCTATTTTTTGACCTGTACTTTCATCAGGGCTTCTTAGCTACTGACACCACACACACACATGATGGACTCCTGCTTATACTTGTCACAGTGTTTCTTTGCACACTGTAATTAGTGCTTGACTCAGATTTTCTGGAGGGCATGTGATCCTGCTTGTCTTCATATTGTACAGACCTTACAGGTATAAGAAGAATAGCTTTCACCTCTCCCAGCTCTTGCCTGTGCTGCCATATTTCTTTGCTACCTTCAATAAGCATTCATAATTATTACAAATGAAGAAATATTGTGGATAGCAGATAAAAGTTTCACTGTGCTTTGTTTTCTCCTCAAATTGCCTATTCTGCCCAGGTGGCATAAAGTTGTTGCTTAGATGGTAACTGTAAGATGCTTTGATATCTACTGTCTTATATTCATTTTTATTGTAATGGCCTGAATATGAAATCTGAAGAAACACAAAGTAGATGGAGCAATAACTGAATAAGAAATTCTTTATTATATTAAAAGATGAAAGAAAAGTTTAGAAACTTTGAATTCAAGTGATTCAAGCACTTTAGTTTACAAAATTGCTTGAATTATTAGTTCTAGAACATGAGAGGTAAGGTATTAAGCATATAAGTGTTCAAATTTGTGACAATCTTGCCAAATGGTTTTGTTATCTTAAAGGCTCTGTTGAATATAGTCTTTGAGAAAGAGGTTCCTTTTAATTTAAGCTTGATGTTTAACTCTCCAAAATCATTAGTTGGAAAGAATGATTCTGTTTATATCTGTCCACTTGGAGTAGTAAAACATCTTAATACACTTTAGGAATATTTTTAACAATCTTAGATAAAAAGGGATCCGTGCTTTTTTTGTCAACTGAATAATACTAATTTAAAAATCATCCTCAGTCTTTGAGCATTCTGCTTTATTGTGTCTTACGTCTTTACTGTTTGAAGATGTGTTGTGAATATATTCCTTTAAAGGAGAGTTGAAGATAATAAAACTATACTACTGGAGATTAAGTGAAAGGCTATTAATGAAAAGGCTGAATAGTTAGAAACAAAATACACCCTGGCAATGTGGATCCTATCTACTCAAGAGACTGAGGCAAAATTGCAGGTTCTTAGACAGCCTGGGCAACTTACAGAGACAGTCTCAAAATTAAACAAAATAAAAACCCAAAATACATGCCATTATTTAATACTTTTAAAAGTATACAGTACTTGAAACTGTTGCTTAAAGGTGTCCTAATGACTTCATGAATTTGACTTATTTTTGTCAGTATTTAAAATGTTCATAAACATTTTTAACGTTATCAAAAATAGTTTCTTCTCAGGTGTTCTGAACATCTTTCTTGTAATCATATTCACTGCTTATCTAAGTCACTGTCTTAGAAACAGCAAGGCAAAGTCAGCCAACTTATCCTGACTGCAGCCTGACAAAATCTAAATGGGATGTCTTTTTGGATGTCTTTTCTACTGCATAGTTGCAGGATGTGGGTTTTTTTTTTCTGTGTGGATTTGTCTAGGTATTTATGATTTTAAGTACTTTATTTAGTGTATTTTGAGTTATATCTTTTCTGTAGATTGCATTTTTAAGTGTAATCTCATTAATTGGAAGTCCTGCATATACTCAGGAAGTTCTTATAGGAATAAAGGAGAAAAGTAGATTGTAAATTAGTAGATATTTAAATAACTGAAAATAGTAAAGAATGTTGTGAAAAAATACAATTGATCAGAACTATGAGAATGGGAATATTAAAGAAGAGAGGTACCTACCAGGAATCTTGAATTGTTGAGCTGAATCCTTAATAACTTCTTACTCTGTCTTACATCTTCAGCAGCCCTGTAATCTTGAGTGAGCTTCTCAGCTTCAATAAGCCTATATTTCTAGTAGGAAAAATAGGGTGATTAAAAGATTTAAAGGTGTATTAAGAGCATGGTATGGTGGTTTATGCCTGTAATCCCAGCACTCTAGAAGACTAAGAAAGGAGGATCAAAAGTTTGAGCCTCACCTGGGCAACTTAGCCAGACCCTGTCTCAAAATTTTTAAATGAATAAATGAATGCATGAATGAATTGCTGGGGATGCAACTCAGCATGAAGACCTTGGATTCAGCCTTCAGTACTGTAGAAAGAGGGGGTTGAGTGGGAGAGGGAGAGAAAGGGAAAGAGGAGAGGGAGAAGGAGATTCATATGACTGCGACACCATTTCGAGGTCACGGTTTCACCTGGGCACCACACAAAGCTCATTAAGAGGATTTCTCACTTTTTGAGGTTTTTCTGGGGATTAGAACCTTGCTCTCTGATTGATTGAAGTTTGATGAACTGATAATTCAGCCCCACCTAGAATCACTATGAAAACTCCAGATGCCAATTTCTCCCTAGAAAACTGACTTCCTATGAAGAAAAATATCCAGCATCATCTGCTTTATGCCACTCTTTCCTCATATGCTGCGGTTCCCAGCTATCTGCACCATCTTGCTCCTCAGTAAAATTGAAGATGAAAATACTCTTAAATTTTTCTTAGAAGTTTTGGAACCTATAGTTAGGATGCTCGTTTGAAATTATGTTAGCCTTTTGTAGGAAAACATTGAAATTATCTCAGTAGTGTTAAGTGGCAAGAGTGCCATGTCAACTCTCTAACAAGGAAAGTCAGTAAATCACTGTAACAAGGATATCCTGGGAGTATAGTGATGCATACTAATCCTTTCTAGCAAATATTTTCTAGCAAATGCTAGAATAAAAAATGCCAAGTCAAAAGATGAACAGTTTCATGTAGCAGTAAAGTTGTCAGAAAAACATGCATACAAGATTTGATTAGAGGAAAGCACTATGGCCCTTCGACCTGGGCAAAAAGGGTACCTTCCCTGGGTTCCTCCCTTGGAAGGCAGTAGGTATGGGCTGCTGTGTCCACCTCTGTGAAATTCCCCATGCAGTGTTCTACAGAGGTGAAGGTGAGAAAAGAAAAAAGCAGGCAGGCAGTAGAGGTACTGCTCTCCCTCTGCCATCTTACTGTGTGATAACATTAAGAATCCTAAATTTGAACTCAGCTTTCTAGGACATTATGAAAGTGTATATTTCACAGTGCAGCATAGAACATATTGTATTTGATAGTTACTTTTCTGATTTATAACTATTTAGACATATAGCATGAGTCTTTAGTTGTATTCTTAACATAGGGCCCAGCAAGGGTTTGGAGAAGGTATAAGAAGTTCATTTGAACTTTCATTTTTCCCTATGGATGGGCCTTGTCATTTGACCCTGTAGTTAGTTCAGTACTGGTTGACCTTTACAATAACTTTAAGGTGGTACTCTTAGCTGTACTCTAATCCAAGCCTGTGCCCTGGCATCAGCGTGAGGTAATCTAAAGTGATGCTTCCTGGTTTTTATGTGCAAAGGTGCATCCAAACATATGTACTTGTTGAGCTACCATGGTAACAAGTGGAAAGATTGGATGACTCAGGTCTTTTGAGGACACACAAAAAAGGAATTTTTTCATTCAACTGTGGCTAAAATGTTTTCTTAGGATTATATGTGATTTTCAGTTTTCAGCTAATGATTGTCACCTTTGGGCTTTTTTCAAAATCTAGAGTAAATCTTTTTTTCTACCTACTTAAATATTTTTAGGTGAGAGTGAGAGAGAGACTATAATGAGGATAAGAAATTATTATCAAGATTAATTCCTTTACATTTCTGTAAATACTGGTTTTTGAGAGAGAAAATAAATAAATCAATATCACCTATTTAAAATGCCACTTATGTCCAAAGAGAATTTATAAGTCAAAATATTAGTGCTTTTTATAAATTCTATACTAAATTATTCTAATGTAAATAGTATTATTTTGCTTTGTATATAGATAACATTTTTCTGAGCTTAGGATATTAATTTTAGAGATTTTCAATATTTATAGAAATACTTAATTATTTTATTGAAGTTAATGTATATTGGTGCTACAAACCAGAATCTTTTGTTTTTCACTTCACTTAGTTTTTGAGATGCCAAAACATATACCCTTAAGTTTAAAAGTTTATTTTTTGAGCTTGATGTGGTGACTCATACTTGGAATCCCAGCACTCTGGGAGGCTGAGGCAGGATTGTAAATTGTAAGTTGCCTGGGCAATTTAGCAACTTTGTGTTACCCTGTCTCAATGATTAAAATAAAATTTAGTCTGGTGTGGTAGTGCATACATCCTAGCACTTGGGGGGCTGAGGCAAGAAGATTGCTGTGAATTCAAGGCCAGCCTGGGCTACATAGTGAGTTCAAGGCCAGCCGGAATTAGCAGGACCTTGCCTCAAAAAATATTTTAAAAAATGAAAACAAAATTTTAAAAAGGTTGGGATGTAGCTCAGTGCAAAGATTGGTTCAGTGTAGTACCACAAATAAGTTAATTTTTTAAAAAATAATTTTGACATTTAAATTTGATATTTAAAATTTATATACATAAATACATACATAGATACAATGAATATTTTTCTTGCCTTTATCAAAGGTATTTCTAAAATTATTTAATTAATTTAATTAATTTCTAAAATGATTTAATTGTGCCAATGTTAAGCTTTAAATACTTCAGTTTTAAAGCTTCTCTACTGTGTAAGACTTTAGAATGCAAATTGTACATTAAATTACCAGATAGTTTTCATATATACAATTAATTTAATTGTAAACATAAAGTTTAAAGGATGGAATTATCTAAAAAGTAAATTTACAAAAAATTATGTTTTAATTTCTTAGAATATAATGGTTTTGGCATGCTATGGTAAGAGACATAAAATAATGCTTATTTTATTAATTCATTTTTTAGATTATAGAAGTATTTCAGGAAATAAAATGAAAAAATAGCCTTATAATTTTGATGAACTTTTAAAATGTATAGGCATTTTAGTGGCATTTTTAAAACCTTTTAGTGACAAAAACTAAGTATGTGCTTCACTTAGTTGTCTATTATTACTTTTTATTAATTTATGTATCAATAAGAGGATGCATTACTTTCTAGGTTTATACTACAGAAAGTGCCAGTTAGTTTCCAAGGAAGATGTCACTCATGATACAAAGCTTTTCTGTTTGATGCTGCCACCAAGCACTCATCTCCAGGTGCCAGTTGGGCACCATGTTTACCTCAAGGTAACTATCACAGGTAAGGCAATTACTGGCTTTGGGGGAACATTTTCTCCCTTTACAAGCAGTTCAAAAGAGTACCAGTCTATTTTGTAAACATTCATTTAAGTGATTAATAAATGTTGGTGGGCAGCTGAATTTAGCATTAGCCATAATCTTGGTTTGTGGATGCAGTGTCTCCTACATGTTGGAACTATGGTTGTGTCCCATTATCATATGGAAGAGAGAAATTGCCCTAGGTGGAGAGATGATTCCATCAGCATTGTAATTTATTACTGAGAAAACCCTGAAGAAAAAGGCAAGATTTATAATGGTCCTCCTGAAGACTACTAGAAACTCATAGTAGTATCTCTTACTTGGTACTTATGGCTTTATCGCTTATGAAGTTGAATTCTTAAAATTCAAAACAAGTGGCTGATTATGCATTATTTTTTACATGTTCCACCAGTATAAGAAGCTTTAAAATATATTATATTCTTTCTCGTGTGAATTCTTTTTCCTTCAGTTTCATCCCAGATTACCCTCACTTAATTGCTTTAAATACCCTTCTTTTGTTTTTTGTTTTGTTTTGTTTGGTACCAGGGATCGAACTCCGGTCCTTGTGCTTGTGCAGCAGGCAGTGAAACCACTGAGCTAAATCCCTGGCCCCAAATACCCTTGTTTTGATATCCAACATTTTCTTGGCCTTTTGAGGTTGCAAAAGGTAAATTCTGATGTTAATCATAGTTTTTCCACCAACTAGTCTTAACATTACTAGCTAGGTTTTAGTGGATAAGGTATATCACAATGGTACCTTTAAATTTTTCTCTTCATTGTCACTAATTCCAGATTACCACTCAAAAGCTGATTCTTCCTCAGTGCACTTATTGCCATTGTATTTTAATTTACATATAAATTATGTATATGTTAAGGACAGTGTATTAAATATTGGTCTTTAAGATGTGTGATGATTTTTCTCTTTGGAAGTTGGCTAACTAAAACTATAGCATGAATTCTTCTTTTACCTTTTAAAAATAATGTGTTCTTTGAAGTAGTTGGATTAATATTCCTTTCATTCACTTACCAAAATGACATACAATATGTGAAAACATTAAAATAATTCAAAATATATAAAATGAAAAGTGAAATCCCTCCCTTTCTCTCTGAAAATGATCTCATAGCCTTCACTAACTATTTTTAAGTATTTGGTATATAATTAAAATGATTATGTAAATACCGTCTAATATCTCCACGGGAAATTTTTGGTGTCACTTTTGTGTTGGTCCATTACAGAGTTCATATGCTGAGAGTGAGGGAATAGATACATTTGTTAATGTGTATCCTTACGAGTTTAAGCTACACTTTTAATAAAAATAGATTGCCTGTATTATGGTTAAAGTATTGATTTGGTAAAATTATTACAGCACTTGCAGGCTTGAGATATATATCAATCATATGTTAATAGATATGGAGCATATAATTAGAATTATATGCATATTAGTTTTAACTATTGATAGCATAAAATTTGTATATTTCATCTTTAAGAGCTTAAGTTTTTAAAATTCATTTTCTTTGTTTTGAACTTTTTTCTAGGTACAGAAATAGTAAAGCCATATACACCTGTATCTTATTCCTTATTCTCAGAGTTCAAAGAACCAGATCTTCCTAATAATAAATACATCTACTTTTTGATCAAAATCTATCCTGCTGGACTCCTTACACCAGAGCTTGATCATCTTCAGATTGGTTAGTAATTTTACATTTTTTTAAACCTCATTTGTGCTCTAGGTTGGATCAAATACTCTCTACTTAGATCCATATGGGAGTCTATTAACTATCTTAAACTCAACATGTCTGTAACCAAAGTCATCTGCTCTTTGTCCTATCCTCCATGTCCCTTGTCATTGTTGTGTGCCCTTGACCTAATCTAGAGACTTGGTTCAGCCTTGCATCTCCCCAGTCCAGTCCTAAATTCTATTGAGTCGGCCTCCCAGTGAATTTTGCGTGTGTGTATGTGAATTTTTAATCATTCCTTCCTATCCCCCTAAAAGCATGACCTCTAACTGGTTGTTCACATTTGACTTTTAACTGATCTCTTTCTCTTCCTGTTCATTTGCATTTTCCAATTGTTTCTACATATTGCCCTGAGAACAGATTTAATCATGTTGGTCCACAACTTTGAAACCTCTGATGGGTCCCTGTTACCTATACTGCTTAAATCTTTTGCATGGTCTATAAAGACTTTGATGATTTATCCAGTTTCATCTCTTGCTATACAAAAATACTGCTACTCAGTTTCACTAGTTTGTCATCTGCATTCATAGATATAAACAGATACCTGATTCAGGATGTTCATTAACCCTCTGTCAGGTGCCTTTTTTAAAAGACTCAGACAAGATGTCATTTCCTTTTTGAAGCCTCCTTCCTCCTCTAAAGCACTTAGTAACAATTTATCTACAGCTCTAAGGATAAATACATTTCTTCTTTGTAAGATTTGCATTTAAGGAAAATTATCTTATATTTGTATTCCACATTTGGCATGATAGTTCACACATACGAGGCTATCAGGTGATGTACCTTGAAAGTCTGAATAAAAGAACTATAATGAGATTTGTTAAGATTTTAAAACTTTTCTTCTTGCCTCTAATTGTTTTTCTGTATCACCTTTTCACTGCTTTTTATCTACTTTCAAAGTGTTATAAGGCAGCATTAGCATTATACTGGGGTAACAGTGAAGAGCATCACCAAAATTTGGAACCAAAGAAACTAATGCTACTTTCTGAAAATTAAACTTCAGAAATCCACCCATAGCAGATGTGATTAGTCATCAGTGTACATAAACCAAAATACTATATATAAATGTGAACTTGAAGTAGTTTGAAATACACACAGATCTAGTCGGAAGGCTATCACCTTGTGAAGGGCTGATACAGATTATAATAGAGTAAGTGGAAACTTACTGAATGGTATTGTAAACTATTTATAAAGATTTTGTGAACACAGCAGAGTGGAGAGTTACTCTTCAGAGAATAAAATGAAGTGTTATTTCAACTTCATCCAAGGACTATAGACATGTCACAAATACTTCTGTCACTTAGAATTGTACATTTATACAAAACCTCATCTTGGCCTAAATGAATGGTCCTATAAAATTATTCATCTTTTTGGGTTTTTTGGGGGTTTTTTTTACATTTAGTTTAGGATAGTTAAGCTTTATTTTATTTTTTTGTATATCTTTTTATTGGTACATTTTAGGTGTACAATATAATGACATTCATCATTGGAGATATGCACCTTTACATACTCTCTTGGTTCTTATTTTTTCCCCCTTCCCCTGCCCTCCCTTCA
>NW_004624799.1:10634312-10679181 GCF_000247695.1 Heterocephalus glaber | reverse complement strand
TAAGACTGCTTTCATTGTGTCCCATAGATTCCGATATGTTACATTGTTATTGTCATTTAATTGTAGGAACTGTCTGATTTCTTCTTTAATTTCCTCTGTGGCCCATTGGTTATTCAGAAGTGTGTTGTTTAATTTCCACATGTTTATGAAATTCTTTTGCTATTGCTCTCCAATTTCATCCCACTATGATCTGATAATATAAGGGGAATAACTTCACTTACTTTGCACTTACTTAAATATGTTCTGTGAGCAAGTATGTGGTCTATTTTGGAGAACGACCCATGTGCGGCTGAAAAGAATGTGTATTCTGATTTTGTGGGGTGGAACACACTGTAAACATCTGTTAAGTTCATTTGCTCAAGAGTTTGATTGAGTTCCAGTATTTCATTGCTTGTTTTTTTGTCTAGCTGTTCTACCTATTTCTGACAGTGGAGTATTGAGGTCCCCCACTACTATTGTATTAGTACTTATTTGATTTTTCATGTCCGTTAGTGTTCGCTTTATATAGTTGGGCTCACTAGTGTTTGGTGCATAGATATTTGTGATTGTCATCTCTTCCTCTTGGATTGTTCCCTTCATGAGGATGTAGTGTCCTTCTTTGTCCCTCTTAATCAGTGTTGGTTTGAAGTCCACTTGATCTCCAAATATGATAGCTACTCCTGCTTTTTCTCAGGTTCCTGTAGCACGGAGTCTGTTTTTCACCCTTTAACTTTCAGTCTATGAGTTTCTTTTTCAATTGAGTGTGTTTCTTATATGCAGCATATTGTCAGATCTTGCTTCTTGACCCATTCTGCCAGTCTATTTCTTTTGACTGTTGAGTTGAGACCATTAACATTGACGGTTATAACTGAAACGTATTGACTTATCATTGTCATGACTTTTTCTTTTTGTTGTCTTCTCCCCCTTTGCCTTAATTTCTTGTCATGCCTGATGGATTCATTTTGCTGGGCTTCCTGTGGTTGTGATCCCCATTGTCTTTTCCTAGGATGGTTTGTAAAATTTTTTGGAGTGCTGGTTTGGTATTCATGAAGTTCCTAAGGTGCTGTTTGTCATGAAAGTATCTTATTTCTCCATCAATTTTGAAAGATAGTTTTGCAGGGTGCATCAATCTGGGTTGGAGGCTGTTTTCCTTTAGGGCTTGGAATACATCACTCCAAGCTCTTCTTGCCTTGAGGGTTTGCATTGAGAAGTCTGCTGTGATTCTGATTGGCTTTCATTTGCATTTGATTTGTTTCTTTTCTCTGACTACTTGTAGAATTTTGTTCTTCTGTTGGGTTTATGGAATATTAACAATTATATGCCTCTGTGTAGATTTCTTTTGATCAAGGCTATTTGGAGTCCTATATGCCTCACTTATCTGTATGTCAAGTTCTTTTCCCCTGCTTGGGAAATTTTCTGACATCACTTTTGTAAACAGATTTTTATGTTATCTGCACTCCCTCCTGTTTCTTCATTGACTCCAATCAGTCTTATGTTATTTTTCTTTGCATCATCTAGCAGCTACTTGATTGATTTCTCATGGTCCCTTAAAATTTTAAAGAATTTTTTCTTTTCCTGGTCACTAATTGCAATCTTATCTTCTATATCTGAAATACTGTCCTCACATTGGCTCATTCTGCTGCATAGACTTTCAATGGAGTTTTTAATCTCCTGGAATCTGTTTGCATCTGTTTTATGGATTCAATTGGTTTCCCATGTTAGCATTCCATCATGTTTCTCAGCTCCTCTATTTTTTTTATCTGTGTCCTCTCTAGATTAATCATGTCTTGCACTATGGGCACAATCTTTGCTGTTATGTGAGAAATTATTTCTGATTTCATTTCTTCCAGATCTTCTTTCGTTGGTAGTTCAGGGAGTCCAGGTTGTTGAGTATCAGAGTGTTCCATCTTGTTTCCCTTTGGGGTTGCTGTAGGTGATCTGGAAGTTTGGTTCTGGGGCTTGTTTACCTGTCTTCTCATTTTGACGCGGGAGTAGGTGGAGGTGGGGGGGTTGGGTGGGTGTGTGTTCCTGGTGCCCACATGGCTCACCTCCTCTGGGCTCAGAGCCGTCTTGCGCCAATCTGGAGGTTTCCTCATCTTTTTGTTTTAATCCCATGTTCACCAGCAACCTGTAATAAGAGTAATGTAGCCTTTTAAATATTCTAATAATGGAAACTGAAGGACCCTTGTTAGCAAGACAGACTCCATATTGCTGCTTGACCCACCTGCCTGCCCTTTAGATGAACTCAGAAGGAGGAAGCTTAGAAACTTCCTCCCCTTAGAGAGTCTCTTAGAAACAACAATTAATCAACTATTGTTTTTTTTTTGTTTTTTTAATTTTATTGCTTATATGTTTAGTATTGTATCTCAGAATTTGTTGCTTAACCCAAGGTCATAAGGAGTAATACATGTTTTCTTTAAAAAGTGTTATAGTATTAGATTTTATACTTAGGTATTTGGTTAAATTTGAATTAATTTTTGTATATGGTGTGAGGTAGAGGTGTAACTTCATTACTTTCATTGTGGCTATATAGTTGCATGGCAGCATTTGTTGAATGGTACTGCTACATTGGATTAGCACCTTTGTCATAAATTCAACTAACAATGACCATACTACCCAAAGTGATCTACAGATCTGTGCAATCTCCATCAAAATTCCAATGACATTTTCTCCAGAAATAGAAAAAAGTCCTAAAATTCATATATGGAACAACAAAAATTCCCAAAGAGCAAAAGTAATTTTAAGGAAAAAGGAACAAAGCTAAAGGGATCACATTAACAGTTATAAAAATATACTACAAAGCTATAATAATCAAAACAGACACATAGACCATATTGTTTCTATTACTTTAGCTTTGTAACAAGGTTTTTTAAATTAAATTCTTTTATTGGTACATTGTAGGTATACAACACAATTACATTTCTCATTGGGAATTGTACCTTTACATAATGCATCTTGGTTCTTTGTTCCCCATTCCTAGCCCTCCCTTCACGCCCTCCACCCTTCCCTATTTACAAAGACTTTATTTCCATTTTTTCCATTTCTCATCATTTTTCCTTTCCCTTCTTTCCTTTCCCCTGCCCCTCCCACTACCCCTACCCCTTTGGACCTTTTCTTCCTATTTTGCATTATCGATTATTCATTCTAATCATTGGTACATTTTAGATATACAATATAATGACATTCATCATTGGAAATTTGCACCTTTACATAGTCTCTCTTGGTTCTTATTTTTCACCCTTGCCCAGCCCTCCCTTCAACCCCTCCATTCCTCCCTATTTACAAAGATTTTGTTCCTATTTTTCCATTTTCTCATATTAATCAACTATTGTTTTACAAATGTTCTAACAGCAGGACGTTCTGCTTCTGTACCTTTTGCTTGCTTTACTAGTTCTATCTCATAGGGGGGCCTAGAAACTGTTGGCCTCAAAGGTGTATAAAACATGTTTGTCAACCCCCAGTCGAGGCTCACATCCCATGCTCGGCTCGGGTCCCAGCTGGTAATAAACTCCTGTGTGGATTTAATATCAGTCTCTGGTTGGTTCTCTCTCACTGGGTACAACAGAAACAAGATCTCTGCCTGGGACATTTAATGTTTAGGGTGCTAAATATCTATACTAAGTTCAGTGTACTAGATGCCACCTATAAGAAGTCAGTTGTCATTTTGTCATGTGTACTTGTCATGTGTACTCTTGTGAAGTTGATTAAAATCAGTTATCCTGACTAAATCTAATCAATTTTGTGCCATTGGAAGGACTGAACTGTTGGTAAAAGTTACCAAGTTATTATCAACCTGTGAAACTTGTTTAGTAAACAGTCATCTATTGGCTTTTTCCCAGGGGCATTCTGATCTTATGGTCCCTTTCAAATTGTACCAAGGAGTTTCTATTACTTTCCAATACTGGGTTCATTGATTACTATGGGGTTTTGGTTTTTTTTTTTACTATTCTGCAATGGAAAACAAAGGAAACATTCTGACCATCCAAGTATTTTAAAATAAACCAGAATATTTTAAATTATTTAAAAATAATGGGTATCTATTATTTTTTTCATTTTTAAAGTTAAATTGGAAATCTCCAAATGTAGACCTTGACAACAGTTTTCTTTTGTGAATGCTTCATGGTGGTGATATCAGCTGCACTGTAGAGGCTGGGTACTGATTTTTCACCTGTGTTGATTCTAGATCAGAAACCAGCATGCTCAAAGTATAGCTCATTGCTTTTGACTCAGTTAAACTCAGAATAGCTCTTCTTATTTTAATTCATAGGTATTTCAAAAATTTGATGGAGGAGAAATTAGCACATTTACTGATGTAAGATTTAGAAAATGTTTCTATTTCAATCTTCTTTCCTATTAATCCAGTCACTATAATCAGTATGTGAATAGCCAGTATCTATTCTGTACCATTTATTGTGCAGGACAGGTATACCTGGACTCTGCTTTTGAGGTGGTTAAAATTTAATAGTCAACCCTTTATTGATCATTTGTGAATAAGTACTTTGCAGTAGTTTATAAATTACAGACTTTACAGATTGTGGAAATAATGGTGGGAAATGATATAATTAAAGCTTGTTTTTAATTTGATTATAATGATATAATCCAGGCATACTAGAAGCCTAATGATTATCTCTAAAACTGCTTTTACATACATTAAAGACTGATATGTAGTCAGCAGATTAAATATTTATTCTGTTAATCATTAGTGTTCTAAATTCAGCTTTCTCAATTTCTCTGCTCAATTATTTTTCTGATTTAGTTTATGTTTCATTATTTAGGAGATTTTGTTTCTGTAAGTGGTCCCGAAGGCAATTTTAAAAAATCCAGACTCCAGGAATTAGAAGATCTCTTTTTAGTGGCAGCTGGAACAGGCTTCACACCAATGGTTAAAATACTGAATTATGCTTTGAGTAACATACCCAGTCTCAGGTATGTAATTTTACCTTTAATTACTATTGTTTGTGAGGCTGTTTAATTAGTGTAAGGCACTGGTGGTGAACCTATGGCATGTGTGCTGCAGCCAGCTGTTTGTTAACATTGAAAGCTCTAAAAGGTTTGCCATCACTGGAAAGGTATTTTTAAATGATTATTACTTGGACCTTATTAGATTTGTTCTTGTTCTCTCATTTGTCATTTCTTACTCTGCCTCCTGTAGTCATAGCTATTTTATTAACTTGGTTCTTTTATCTCATTTCAGTTTTTGATATTTTTGGTTACCTAATCACTAAAAGCATTCACCCTAGTTCACCTTAGATGTTCCACTTGTAATATATATTTTAAATGTAACTAGTTACATTTAATACATTTTTTTCTTTTAAGGAAGTTGAAGTTGATGTTCTTCAATAAAACAGAGGATGATATAATCTGGAGAAACCAATTGGAAAAATTAGCATTTAAGGATAAAAGGTATCACACTGGTGTTAACTCTAAATAATCATACCTGTGTACTGAGTCTAGGCTTTGGCTCTCTAAGTTTTGAATTGACAAGGAAGCTCTTCAAAGAAAAATATTAAGTTAATTCACCCTTCTAGAAATGTAAATAACATCAGTGCCCCTACACCCAAAGAAATACTGTCTGAGAAAAATCTAGGTATGTAATATGTAAATTTATATTGTACTGAATTGGGTTTCATTGAAAATGTTCTGTATAATCAGTTTGCTAATTCAAGATTTTCTTGTATAATGGTGCAGATAAAATAAATCTGATGAGATTAAACAAAATTAAAGATATTACAGGATTTCTTAGAGCCTTTCTTAGTGGCTCCCCTAGAAGAAGATTTCTTAGTGATTTTTTTTCTAGAAGGAGTTTTATTGTTTAGCAAGATTTTCTTCATTTTTGTTTGTTTGCATTAACATTTATATGTAGCCCTATTACTGGTGTACACCTTGTGAAATACTGCTGTAGTCCATAGAAAACAATTCTAGTGAAACTGAGCTCAGAGACAGAAAGGATAGCAAATTGAGAATTTGTTGTATTGAAAAAGAGTCCAGAACCATCAACTAAAATAAGATAATTTAAGTAAGCATATGCAACAACTTCCCCTGAAAGTGTTGAAAATAGTAAGAAACTCAATAATAAATTTCTTTTACAAGAATGAATCGGACATGCTATCAGACTTTCAAAGCATTTTTATAATCATTAAAAGCGAGAATTCAGGGCTTTATAAGTTGCACAAAGTATCTGAAGTAAAAACAATAGTCTGATGTAAGTAAAATCCTAGTCCTTTTTATAGTTAAAGCCCTTAGGAACTTATCTGTCAAAGGGGTTCCCAGTTCTTCTAAATGCTTTCTGAATATCTATAATAAGGTAATGCAGTGACCTTTTCTATTTTTTTTTTTAGTCTCTGTTACCTCCCATCATCCTCCCTGTTCTCTTTTAATAAATTATTTTCACAAAGGCTAACCTGAACTCATTTATCCCTACTGAATAGTTACTGTTATTTACCTACTTAAAGCATAAATTTAAGAGTATTTGCTATATTTTGGTAACTGTATGGCAATTTAAAGAATGACTTAACGAAATACTAGTTCTTAGGTTTCCATGAATTTTTTACACTCAGAAGCTTTTATTAAGCCTAAAACCTAAATTCAAGTTTCCATTGTACTCATTCTTAAGCTTTATAACTGGAGACTATTCAAAATTACCTTGCTCTATGGGCTTGCCTTTTTTATCTTCCAAAAAAATAATGACATCTTTCCTGTTTATTTCATTAAGAAATGTGAGGTTTGAAGAAGAAAATGTAAATGCTTTGAGAACTGTGAAGCCTTTGCTCAGATGTTTGGGTTGTGGTTACAGAGGATCTCTAAATGTGTGGTTTCTATCTCAACTGTTAGAGCTCCTATTTCCCCAAACATTAATTCCAGCACTTTGGGAGGTTGAAGCACTAGTATTGAAAGTTGGAGTCCAGCCTGGATAACTTAGCAACTTAGCGAGACTGTCTCAAAATTTAAAAATGAAAAAAGGCTAAAACTATTGCTCAGCACAGAGGCACTATGTTCAATCTTCACTGCCAATAAATAAATAAATATATATATTTAGACAATGGTAGACTTTTTAAGCGAGGTTTTAAAAAATATATTTCTGGTAGGTTTTTGACAGAAGTATTATTTAAGATATATCTCCTAAAGAGACATTTATAAAATTTTAAAAGAAACTTACTATTTTAATGAATAGACATTGTAATTTCAATTTATTAATAGGAGTAAAATATAATTTACAAATTGACAGGTAAAAAGGAATGTGTTGACAGCTTCTGAACATAAAGTGTCTTAAAGCTGTGTGTGTGTTTTGTTTTGATCTATGTAATTGGGTTTGATGACAGTACATAGGCTGGAGTATTGAGGATGAGGAAAGACCCCTTTTTTTTCACTTCTGGATGCCTGGCTCTAACAGCACTCACCAGGTGAGTGGTACTTTCCAGCTTGCTGAGAGAAGTGATTCTGGCCTGCCTTTAATCTTCCCTCTTCTGCTCCTTCTCTTTCTCCTCTTGGTCACTTGTGCTTGTTTATTTGTGTTCCCTCCCTCCTCCACTTTCTTTTTCCTTTTTCTGGAGACTTAGCATTCCTTGCTTGAGGTGCTAGATGGACATTGTTTGATTTAGGATCTCTGCAGACTCCTGGCCTTTTTTGAGTGAGGTTAGTTCAAGCACTCGCTAGAAAGAAAAAGGCCCTGCTTACACAGATGGCTTTAGAACACTGTCAAGAATTGTGCCATAGACTGCGGCTTTAAGTGGGAATAGGAGAACCCTAGCCTTAAAGGCTTATAGATGAGTGGGTAATGCTCTTCAGTCAAATCGTAATTGTTATTAAATTATTACTGAATTATGCATATATAAATTCTCTGAAATTTTATAGTTAAAACACTGAAACACTCTTTAGAATTAGATCTCATCCTTTCACTCAGTCTTGGTGGTGGAGTTCTGAAGTATATCAGTAATGGTGGTGGGGGAGCCTCCTTCTGGGTGCTGGGACTGGCTCACCTTCTCTGTCCTAGGAGAGTGGAATCGTATATCAGTAATTATAGAAGCTATGTCTTCAGAGGAACATATGATATGTCATGGAGGTCTAGGGATAAGAAAGGGTAATTGTATTTTTGTGAGAATGGGGATATCAGAGCTGCGTGGAAGAAAGGGCTTTGAGCTGGGCTTTGGGGAACAAATTGGCATTTTTGTGAATAGGAAAAGAAGTGTTGGTAGTACACAAGTAACACAAGGGTCAGAATGTTGTAGTATTTCAGTGACAGAGCAGAGTTCAGTTTTGTCCTTAGTACTTTTCATTAGATAAAGTAGGAAAAGCTAGGTAAGCCAAGTACTGTGAGATGTTAATCTGAGCGCAATGCGGAATCACTGCAGTTTTTTAAACAAAGAAGTTGGAAGGTTGGATCTGCGTTTTTAGGAAAACTAATACGGCAGTGCAGTATCAGACAGATTATGGTGAAGACTATTAAGAGTGGTATTTTAGATAGAAAGTAAGGGCCCAATTTAGCATGGTAGCAGTAAAAATGAGGAAGCAGGGTAGGTCTGTGAACAATATGAAGGAGGTAGATATTGGAAGCTGAATGGCTAAAGCAGAAGGAGGGGGAAATGAGTTGCTGGATATGCAGGATCTGCATATGATTTAGAATGAATAGATTTGTATTTCAAGACTTTTATCTGAGATCACTGTAGGTCTACTTTAAAACAAAAAAATTTTTTTTTTTTTTTTTTTTGGTACTGGGGATCGAACTCAGGACCTTGAGCTTGGTGAGGCAGGCACCAGAACCACTGGGCTAACAAGCGATTTATTTTCATTGGCATTTGAGAACACAGAGGCATTTAGCAGAAGGTCTCTTACCCCCTCTTCCCCCATGACTTTTTTTCTTTTTTTGGCATTTTATGGTTTTCTGAATTTATTTTTAGGTAACCTTCTCAAGAGTCCTAGTCTTTTCTGGCTCTTTTGAAATCATAGGGCAGAGAGGAATTTCAGGATGTTTATTGATATGCTCTTTCCATCACACTCAGTGCTGTAATTATTTCAGACAGTAAGTTGCCCTTTGTTCAGAAAATTCCAAGAGAAGATCTATATCTTGATATAAGAAATCCTTCATTAAGGAATTCTTTATTTTAACTTAGATTTATTCTTGCTCCAGTTTAAGCTATTTTCTCATCCAGTGAAGGTGATATGCAGGATAGCAGCCTCTTTGCAATATCCTTAAATTGTATTCATGCCATCTCTTCACTTTTTCCATGAGGTACCTAAAATTGTAACCAAGGAACCATTATGTGAATAAATACAAAATGCATAGGAAATGTATACCATTTATATAAAGATCCTAGTTACTTACCATGCACCTAGTAGATGCCTGCAGAAAGTAGGTCATTGATTAGACATTTTTTTAAGAAAAAAGCATCTCAGCAAATAAAAATTGTGAATAGGTACTTATTACAGATTACATAGATTTCAGCATTAATGTATATATCTCATTTTATTCCAGTGGTACGCTCATTAAAAATAGAGCCATAGGAGACCACTGTTCTCTTGTAATGTAACCGTGCACCGTCTTTATCCCAATATGTATATATAATTAGAAATTTCTTAGACAGTAGCTCTACAACTGCTTTGGGACTCCTCTTGTTATGCTAATGAAAAACTATAAATCTTCTTTCCAGAAAAATGTACTTATTAATTCACATTTATGTATGTAATTTCATATATGAAAGCACATAATCTTATTTTTCCAAGTACAATTTTAAATTTTAGCCAGTATGGCTTCTTTGTAAATAAATTCCTTTATTCCCTCAACAAATTTATTTTTTGTGCTCTTTTGTTGAGCCAGGCCTGTATAGACTATTGAACAAGATAAATAAGAACTATCCCCTTATGGAGCAGTAAGGAAATACCACATGCTGTACTTTTCTAGTATTTCTGCTGCCTAAGCAAGCACACATTCTGTGATTTTCTAACATTATTCAAATTTTAAGGACTAGGAAGAAAAAAGTTAGTGAAAGAAAGTACTGGTTGACTATCACTTATCCAAAATGCTTGTGACCAGAAGCGTTAGATTTTGGAGGTTTGGAAATATTTGCATAGACTTTACTGTGGAGCATCTCTAATCTGAAAATCTGAAATCTGAAATGCTCCACAACCCAGAACTTTTCGAGCATTGACATGATGCTCAAAAAGTTTCAAATTTTGAAGCACTTCTGATTTCAGATTTTCAGATTAGGGATGCTCAACCTGTATTTGGGAAAGCTGTTCTCTATAGAGTAGATTAATACTAATACTAAATCGGAACCTCAAAGGTAGAAATAAAGCATAGTTCTGCAGGTATTCTGAATTTAAAATCAGGAAATATTACAATTGCAGGAAATTACATAGTTTTCCTCCCTTCTTCCACAAGTAGATCTCTAAGACTTAAGAGGCTGTGCAGAGCCAGGATAGTTCTCTAGACCTGGTTGGTGTTCTTAGTTGGTCTATGCCAGTTTTAGGGAAACTTAACCCAGCTGAGGCACAGTGATATGAAGGCAGACACATTTTCTTTTTGTGTTTTTATTTGGTTCCCTTGTCCTTTCAAACAAGCAGCTGTTCACATCAACTCTTTCTTAAGATTTAAATTAGTGGATAACCAATATTTACAATACTGCTCTTCAGGAAATATCTCAGTTATTCACTAGAACATGCAGAAATGTGTTTGATTTGATGCTGCTGAAAATGGTAATAATTTTGTTTGCTAAAATGGAGCAAACAGAACAGGTGCAACAGAATTGTGAATTTATTATAGCTTTTCAGTAGCAGTTTACTTAATAGTTTACTAAGCCTGTGGGAAGATATAGTCTGTAATTACATTATGAGATTTAGATTGATATTCTTTCCCATATTAATTTTGTACACTTTCTTCAGCCAGTTTTATTCATAGTATTTGAGTGTTCCTGTGTGTTGACCACTAGGCACAAGCAGACATGATTCCTGCTCTCATTGGGTCTGTAGTCTGATGAGGAAGTTAGACAATAAAATAATCATTATAGAACTACATACTTACAACCTGAAATAAATGCCATGAAGAAAAGGAAAATATTTCTATAATATGTGTAATTAAGGACCCTAGACTAGTGGGGCTGCAGCACCTCCCTGTGGACATGATGTTTGAACTAAGAACAGATGAGTGGAGGGTAGTAGAAGCATTACAGAAAGAAGATAAAGAATGGGCAGTGCAATGGCAATAAAGATTGAGAAAAGCAAAGAATTAGGCACTACGACTTGGTAATACATTGGATATGGGTGGTGAGGCACAGCAAGATTCCCAGGATAAATCCTAGATTTCTGGCTTGTGTGATCTAGTGGACTGTGGTGCTGAACTCTGTGTGAACACAGAGTTAACATCAGGTAGGCAGAAGGGAGAGCACAATTGAGGCTGTTGGTCTTGGAGACAGCAACAGCAAGCAAATAGGCTTCTTAGTCAAATTGGTTGTAAGGGTTTGGAATTGGAGATTTTTGAGCCAGACATTAAAATACATGTCACTGAAAATTACTCTTTACTGTGATTTATACAAGCAGATTATTAGTAGAAATGTGAAGTTCTCTGAGATCCCTTGAAATTCTCTTTCAGTGAGTTCAATAAAAAATACTGAATTGGGCCAGGGATTTAGGTCGGTGTTTCTGGTACCTGCCTCACAAGCACAAGGTCCCAAGTTCGATCCCTGGTACCAAAAAAAAAAAAAAAAAAAGTACTGAATTACTTTCCTTGTCTATAGCAAAAGCTATTCCTTAGTTAATGTGTTTACCTGTATGCCAGGGATTTTCTGGCAAATGTGTCAGTTTTGATATATTAAATTGTTCTTTGGGGGAGGTGTTTCATTGAACTTGAAACATGCTAATAATATGTCTAAAATAATAGTCTTTTAAAATTTTTCTTTGCCTAGATTTGATGTTGAATATGTTCTCTCAGCACCAACATCTGAATGGAATGGCAAGCAGGGACACATTTCACCAGCTCTTCTTTCTGGATTTCTGAAACGAAGTTTTGAAAAATCCAGAGTCCTTCTCTGCATTTGTGGACCAACGCCATTTATAGAACAAGGAATAATGTGAGTAGTACTGTGATAGGAAACAATCCACTATACCCTGAAATGAGGATCTTCAATAAAAGTGGTTCATTTATCTCTTGGGTCTTCCTGATCATATGAACTTATACTTTAATAATCTGTTAACAAAGTTTTAAATCTTTATACAGGTAAAGGGTTGGAGGCCAGGATTATGCATAGTGTTAAGATAGGGACTCAATAGCCACATACAGCCAGCAGTCAGTGTTCTCTGCCAATGACTGGCAGTATGGACAGTCATAAGATTGGTGCCACAATCTTATTTGGGACATTAAGCTGAACCTCTTCCACCAGAGCTTGATAATATAAATAGTAATTAATAAGCAGTGTTAGTCTCATTGTAGCTTTCAATCTTCTTTTTTTGCAACTGGGTAAAAATCAGTAAATAATAAAAACAGTGATTCAAAACCAGGCAACAAGATATAAAGGAAAGTAAGTAAGGCAAGACTAACAGTTGAGCCCTGGATAATGAAAAACTCAATAGTAGTGGCTACTGTACCTGAAATTCACCTTGATATGATTTAACTCTAAAATGACACTTTAGAATATTTGTTTGAATACAGCCGTTATTGAAGTACTAGATGTTTTTAAAATATTATTGTCTTAAATTTCGTATTTTATCTTGTTAGTATGAAACTGAACCTAACAATTCCTAGATTTAGCTTGCTGTTTTATTTTTAATTATAAAAAGATTGACCCTAATCAAAAAATAGAAGAATTTAATTTTTTATGAAGAAAAAAGCTAAGAACTACATTGTCTTCTACAGTGTGACACTGCTTTCTTAGAAGTAATGTATCTCAATGAGTACTTTGTAGATTGCAGTATAATAATACTTTTATATGATTAAAATCATAAACCTTTCAGCATTGAAAGACTAGCTGAGGAGGAATCTCTTTTGGAAGCATCAGTATTACTAGATTTTTTTTTTCTTCTATGAATGATGGGCTTCTAAGCTGGTACTGTCTTAATTCATTGTAGTTCCCTGGAAGTTATAGTACTCTCCTTGTATACTGGCACCTCAGTACCTGTGCACTCAGTAGTCTGCAAGGTGTGGTGGCACACATCTGTAATCCCAGCACTTGGGAGGCTGAGCCAGAAGGATCATGAGTTTGAGAACCCCTGCTCAGCACTCCCATCCCTCCACTCTACAGCAGGGCAGGTGCTCCCCAGGAGCCTGTGGAGCTTACAGCTGTATCCCCAGCAGTTTGCCAGGCTTGGTGCTACCAGTGTGGACATGGATGTCACTGGGACAGCTGGTCCCACTGCTTGACCCCCCTAGCTTGCTGCCTGCCCCCCTGCTCTGGACCAGTTTCCATTATACCTTCCTCCCAGACCCAGGTGAGCCACATTGAGTTTATGTCTTTTTTTTTTTTTTTTTTTTAATGAAAATGAGCTGTTTCACAGACACTGATACCTGTGTTTGGAAAACATAGCACACAAGCAAGGATACAGCCTCAGTGGCAAAAATTTTCTCATGTCAGAGACTAAGAACCCTTAGTCATTTATGTCATCCCTTCTCCACATAGAAGATACTAAAAAGTTACAATTAATGATCTCTTTATCTTGATCAGCCACTAATAAGCCAAAATGTCTGTCATTGTCAACTGCAGCGTTTCCAACCAGTTCTGTCACTACAAGATGCCGCCCCTGTTTGCCAAGGTTGAGGGCAAAGGAAATGGAATCAAGGCAGTAATAGTCAACATGGTGGACTTGCAGAGGTACTTAATTGGCTTCCAATATATCCCACAAAATATAGTACTTTGATTGTGATCTGGGAGCACAGATGCAGTTTGAGATAAAGGATGATTGACCGTTACATTGCCAGTGGATCTTATGATGCAAATCACCTGGAAGACATGTTAGATGTATTCATTTACAAATTGGTTCTCTGTTCTAGTGTGAGAACCCTAAAAACAGATCTGCATGTGAATCCAAAGAAGCAAAAAATGGGTAATTCTTATAAAGCCTGTGAGTATCAAGGCATGCTTGACAAAAAAATTCACCTGAAAATATTGACAGTGGTACAGGAAAAAAAGAAAAATAGAAAGGGCAAAGACAAGGAAAATGGCTCCATATCCAGCAGTGAAGACATCACCACCACCTCCGTCACTACCAAATGAAATCAGTCCTCCACTGCTATGGAAGAAGAAGAGGAGGATGATAGGAGGAGGATACAATTGAAGCTCAAAGGTACAGAATGGATGAAGTAAATCAATGACCTTGCAAAAGCCTGGCACTCAGTGATGATTTGGAAAGAACCATAGAAGAGTGTGTGAATATCCTCTTTGATTTTGTTAAGGAAAAGAGAGAATACGACATTATTGGATCATCTGACAAATTGTTGCTCAAGCAGAAAGGCTAGATGTAAAAGCCATGGACTTTTGTTCTAACTGAAGTTCTTTTTAATATTAGAGAACAAATTAAGAAATATAAGCGCCATTTCCTAAGATTCTATCACAATAACCACAAAGCTTAGTGGTCCTTCTTCATGGTTTGGAGTGTGTGGTAGCAAAGCATCAAGCTCAGCTCCTCTCCACAATCCCACATATCTTGAAGGAGATGAATGATCCAATCCATTTGGAAGAGGAGATCATCACAAGGTGGTCAGAAGAGGCATCTAAGAAGAATGTTTCAAAAGAACTTGCCAAAGAGATTCATGTCACAGCAGAACCATTTATAAAATGGTTGAAGGAAAGGAAGAATCTTCTGATAGTGGTGAAGAAGATGAAGATGAGAACATTGAGTTGATAGATTAACAGATTGCCAGTGTACCAAAAGTTGAAACTGAAGTTTCACATTAAGGATGATGACATTAATGTTGATGCCATTTAAAAGGATGGGTGCAACTTACATAGATTAAAAGTGTAAACTGCGAATTTTTCTCCATTATCAGCCAGAAGTGCAGCACATATGTCCAAAAGCTAAATTGGCTTAACATCATGCTGTGCTTTATACCTAAAAGAAGGTAGTCATGACCTTATTATTTTTTTATTTTTTTAATCAACTTTAATCTGTATAGCTCTTTTCTCAGTTTTGCCTCTGAGCTAATTTTTTGGGGGGAGGTAACGGGGATCGAACTTGGGACCTTGCACTTGCAATGCAGGCGGTGGTACCACTGAGCTAAACCCCAGCCCCTGAGCTAACTTTTTAATGTTGTGCTAGCTGATTTACCCAGGAAGGAATGTCATTAATCATTATGTAGGGATTCCTGGTATTACCCTTGAACGGGCTGCATAGAGTTGTCTTTTGAGGTGTAACTTGTTTCAAATCAGTACTTGAAATTCATAGCATCTACATTGTGAATTTTAGTTTGGAACTCATATCTTTGATTTCCTTGTCCTTACCATCTTAATGGATATAATATGTCTTTCTTAAATTGAAAATTACATGGATTTCTTATGGTATCATTTTATTGTTTTTCTGTAAAAAGACTTGTTCTCTAACATACTTGTTCCTAGGGCCTTAAGTTAATCTCAAGTAATCTAGAAATGATTTAAAGTATATGGAAGAATGCATAATGTTCTGCCCTTTTATATAAAGAACTGGATCATGGGTGGGCCTAGACCCACTCCTCAGTGTTGAGAAACAAACATATAGTCACTGCAAAAATACTCTCCATAGGGCCGGGGATTTAGCTCAGTGGTTCCACCACTTGCCTTGCCAAGCACAAGGTCCCAAATTCAATCCCTGGTACCAAAAAAAAACAAAAACAAAAAAACTTTCCATATTTGGTGAACATCTGGCAATTTGTATGATATAGTAACAGAGGAAAACTCAGAAGCATGTTTTTTAAAAAATAGGTAAGAGTCAGAAGCTTATTTTTTAAAAAACACAATAATGATCCTTTGATCCACTGTCTAAATAGACCTTGAGCTTTGCAAGTCTACAACTGTCTAGTGGTGGAAACTGATACACATACTAGTAAGTAAAATATGACTCAGTTCATAAGTACTCCTAGTAGGATAAAATCCAGATGTTAAGGAAATTCAGAGAGAGACAAATTACTTTTACCTAGGGGTGTGTGTATTGGAAAGACAGGAACAGTGGGGTCAGGAAAGACCTATTGAAAGATGACTAAAATGTTACCAGTTAGAAGAGATAGAAAGAGGTAGTACAGGCAGTGAGAAAGAAGGAACAAATGCATTAAGGATAGAAGTATTCAAAAGACTACACAGGCTTGGCTAGAATGCAGCCCCTTTCCCGTGGAGACAGTGCATAGCTGGAAAGATAGGATGGGCTCAGATAGTCAGAGGCTTGACTGTTGCATCAGAACTTTTGTACTCTACTGGCCCTTTGGATGAATATGTGTGTGCTCTAAAAAAGTGTCATTTGGGGTTTTAATCCCATCCCTACCATGTATAATCATCTTACAGTAACTTGCTGGGTGTCCTAGGGTCAGCTGCTTAACCTTTCTAAGTATTAGTGCACTTACCTGTAAACAGGAATAAGTAATAATACTTACACATATGAAATGCTTAGGACAGTGACTACATGTATTATTATAGTAAGTACTAAATAAATGGTTATTATTTCAGCAGCATTTTAAACAGAGTGACTTCTGAGGTTTCAGTCTCACTTTATACTATTTCCCAAGTTGAATTGTATTTCAGCTGTACTGTATATATGTTTTTCTGTCCAGTGAGAGAATGAAAATAAAATGCTAGGGGAATTAATTCCTCAATTTGAAACTGATGAATAAAGGGGAAGAATACAGTAAAACATTTGTTCTGCCTTTTCTGTATGAGCCATACTACTAGATAACCACATAATAAATGAGTGGACCTTTGTCTACATAGAATTTCTTAGCTGATTAAAGAAGAAAGAATAATAGAAATAGAATGTTACCAGTTTTAGTCCCTAGTGAACTAATGGGCCTATATTTGCATCATCAATGATTCCTAGCATCCAGCAAGAGAAGTAATCATGTATTGTGTGCCACTGGCTGGAAGAACACAACCTATGAAATAGTCTTGCCAAAAAGAATTAAATCTCTATCTGATCAAGCTTCTAGATTCAGTTATTAAATTATGGGAATTAAGTGGACATAGGAGCATGTTATTAAGGAATCCCACAGAGATGCAGCAAAATGAGGACTGTAGGAGACTTAACAGATAAAAATCTGATCTTTTTCCCAGTGTATAAATTACAGAACACAAATAGTTGAGAATGAGGAAATATCTTGTAGATTGAAATATACTTAAAAGACTCAGCCTACTACAATAAGTAAATTGTACAAATTTGAACACTGACTAGATATTCGATGATTTTAAGAATTCTCAGATTTTTAGAAGTGATCAATGTGAGTTTTTTAAATATATATGAAATGGAGAAAATGGAAGATACAGTGATATGATGGTAAATCTTGATCTTATTTACTTTCAAACATTTCCCCTACAAATCATGTGTTTTTTGTTTTTCAGGTTGCTGCATGATCTTTACTTTTCCAAAGACGAGATCCACAGTTTTACAGCATAATGAAGAACTGTCGTTTTCCTTTATTCAGCTAGTTTCCTTTATTCACCTAAATTTGTGATTGCTTAGAAATTTTTAAGAGAAAATTTTTGTATGTATTACAATGTTAACTACAATCCAGTCTTTACTTTCTTAAATGAAATCAAATATTCTGTGAGTACAGGTAACTTGTTGGCTTTATTTTGTACCATAACTTATTTTACTACTAATATTTGACCTGGAAAAACAATCATAATAAGTAACAAATACATAAAATATTCTTTGTTATGAATTACAGATTTCCTTATTATTGAAATTGTATCACTGTTTTAAAATAAGCAGCTATGTTGTATGACATGATAAAGAAAATGATCACTTTGATCACATTTCTATGCTATAAATTATTAGCAATACAGATTAAATTTTACATTGCACTTTTAACTCAGGAAATGATCATTTATGTCCTTGTTATTGTTAAGACATGGAATGCTGTAACTTATTGAATTACCCAGATAATTTTGTGTATACATTTGGCATTGAATCAGTAGAATAAAATTATTCTATTATTATACTATTATTAAGTACTTTTTAATCCTTGTGGTAAAAATGTGGCTGAATGCAACAATATTGGGCCAATGACTTAAAAAGAGAATTTTAAAAGGTACTAATAAAAGATATTGGAGACATTTCATACACGCTGTTGTTTTGGACTAGGTCTGTTAGAGAGCTTAAAAGAAACTTGACAGCTTTTTTTTATGCTTTTTTTTGTTTTCATTAAGTTCATTGGTACATTTTAGGTATACAATACAGTTACATTCATCATTGGGATCTTGTACCTGTACATGATGTATCTTGGTTCTTATTTTTTCCCCATTCCCATGCCCTCCCTATTTACAGAGACTTTGTTTCCATTTTTTCATTTTCTCATATTTATTCCTTTCCCTTCTTTCCTTTCCCCTATCCCTCCCACTTCCCCTACCCCTTTAGATTTTTTCTTCCTATTTCACATATCAATTTTGATCCTTTTTGATTTTTTGATCTTTTTGATTTTTTGATCTTTTTGATTCTTAGTCAAAACCAAAGGCATCAAGAAAGAGAATGAAAGTGTAGCATGGCCTAAAATCATTTGGTGCTTTGGAATAAATCAAATTTTAATTCTTTTTCAGCCCATCCAAAACACCTGGGAAAGGAAAACTATTCAGTCTTAAATTTAGATTCTTTCCCTGGCTGGCTGCTCTCCCCACAGCTGGCTGTTCAGCAGGGAGCCCTCCTAGGCTTTGGTGTGTTGGGCAGCTTACTTTCTCCCATTGCTGCTGTGACAACCTTCACATCCTTTCACAGACTGGGATTCAGCAAAAGGTGTAAGCAAAGTCATTGTGAGCTTTCCGTGAAGAAACTGTTGAATACACCGGTGGCTACTACATAAGCTAACAGATTTTTCATTTTAAGGCAGCAGCAATGTTTTCAAGAAGTAGAAGATGGGAGGAATCTCCAATTTCCCTGTAACTGATTTTGTAAATTGCTAAAGCTTCACTAAATAATGATGTACTCAAGAGGAACACAGTATTAACATTCCCCAAATTACAAACACCCATCTTATGAAGTTCCCTGTGTGCAAATGGCTGGATGAAAACAGTCACTGTTTCCTGGGCTTCCCTCTTCTGTAGCCAGTTCCACCCTTAATGTCATTTGCCCGGCAGCAATTTAGCTGTCTCAGGCTGGCATCTCTTTCTGGTGGCTAACAGGAGCCACCTAGCTTCATGCCCCTCTACCGTCTTCTTTTTTCCCTCTAAAAGAGATCATGTGCCAAAATATTTTTCTTTTTTTGTAATTATTAGTAGTATATCAATTAGCTCTACTTTAACCATCTTTCTTTGTCAGCCTTTCTAACTTTTTTCTCTTTTCTCCAATCCTTTTCTAGTTACCGCACTCTCTTGTTATTCTCTGTATATATCTTTCTGCATTTTGTTTAGTGTATTTTGCTTATTTTTTTTTTTTTTGCAGTGCTGAGGCTCAAACCCAGGGTCTCATGCATGCTAGGCAAGCACTCTACCACTAAGCTTATTGTATTTTAAAGCAAAACAAAACAAAAACCCATAAGCATCTTTTGGTTAATCTTTGCTCACATAAGATTATCAATTACTAGTTACATGTTAATAATTCCCAAGTACTAGTCTCTAATTTGAGAATCCACTGAACTTCTTGATTCACTTTTAATATCCAGTTACCTCCTACAAATCAATATTCCAGAAGCCCCTCAACCTCAACGTGTCCCAGACTAAACTTTCTCCATGATCATCTCTTCCCAAGTCTATACTTCTTCTGGAATTCTATATTCTTCCTACTCAGCTTTTCTAGAGCTCTCAAGAGTCAACATTAATATCTCTCACTGTCTAGTCTGACTCACTCCACACCAGCTAACCCTGCCCTATCATCTGTCAACTAGTTAATACAGTGGCCTGATAATTGGTTTTCCTTTTGTGTAGTTTACACTATTTGGATTTGTTGCTAATAGGTTAGAAAAATGAAACCTCAATCAGTCCCAGTCTCTTGGTATCTTTTAGCTTGGATTTTATGGTGAAGTCATCGTCTCCTAGTCTTGATCTCACTGAAATCCATTCTCCATTCCACTGTTTTCCAAGAAGAGAAGGACTTGGAGAGAAAAAGGGCTTCAGTCTTCCTTTGAATATAGCTATATACTATGGGGTACAAAGGCTATGTAGATGTTAACTATTATTCTTGAGCAAAGAATTCTTAAGATGCATCAAAACATATTTGCAATGAGGAAAGAGATTTATGCTCAAAGTCCCATTGCTTGAGAAGTCTGCTTGCTTTCTTTATAAATGCCTATTAATTTTCTATTACTGACAGAACAATTTGCTACAAACTTAGTGGTTTAACACCCATTAATCTGGGAATGGTTGTGCATGCCTGTCATCCTAGCACTTAAGAGGATCACATGTTTGAGTCCTGCCAGGAGAACTTAACAAGAACTTTTCAAAATAAAAAATAAAAAAGACTGGGGATGTAGCTCAGTGCAGAGGCCCTGAATTCAACCCCGATGCCATAAGCAACAGCAACAACAACAACAATAAAAATATCTCACAGTCTGTGGCTCAAAAGTGTGAGCAATGTATGACTCAACTGAGTCCTTTGCAGAAGGCCTCACAAGGCTGAAGTCCCTTGTCAGCTGCGTGGACTCTAGGCACTCTGACAAAGACTGTTTTTAAAGCCTCATTTAAGTTGTTGGTAGAAGTCAGCTCCTTGCAGTTGAGGACTGAGTTCCCATTTCCTGGACAGCTATCAGCAGGGAGATAATCTTTGTTTCTAGAAGCTGCCCACATCTTTCTCTTGCTTTCTGTATGGCTCCTTTCAAAAATTGGTAGATCAAGTCCCTCTCACACTTGGAAGCTCTCTGAATTCTTCTGCCACATCTTTCCTGCTTCAGCTAGAGAATGTTCACTGTTTTTATGGGTTCATATGGTTAGATCAGATTCTCGGATATACAAGGTAATCTACCTATTTTCGGATATGTAATCTTAATTATGGCTGCAAAATCCCTTTTTCCATCTAACATACAAAAAGTTTGTGTGCGTTATGGAGTTGAAATATTTGGCCACGTTGTCTCATCACAGTCTAAAAAGAAAACAAATTTCTTCAAAGTAAGATGATTAGATTTTGTTTAGATCTCACTATAGGCCTTCAGTTTTTGCCTTAATAAACAGAGCGTGAAAAAAACTGTTAACACTCCAGAATACCCAACTTCTTTATGCTGGCAAAGGTTTGGATTATAACCTCTGTGGTCTGCCTTCTCAGCCCCATAATTTAGTCCTGAACCAGCTTGGGGTGGAATTTGTTGGTAGTCACAGAGTGCCTTTGTGCAGATGAGCCAGACTCTGGGTGGTTTACTACACTATTTAGAATTGTTGCCAATAGGTTAGAAAGTGAAACTCTAACCAGTCCCAGTCTCATAGTATCTTTCAGCTTGGGTTTTATGATGCGGTCCTCTTCTTCTAGGTTTACCAGTTTAGCAGACCTCAAAATAATGCCAGAGTGATTATCTAAAATTTAAAATTTAAAAATCCTTTCTTAGTTAAAATTCCCTCTAATGTCCAGCCCTCTCTCAAGGAACAGAGGCTCTTAGGCACAGTGTTATTTATAAAGCTGAAAGATGGAAACATCCCAAATATTCATCCTTGCAAAGTGTGATATACCCATATAATGGAATATCTGGCCATAAAAAGGAGTAAAGTACTGATACGTGCTATAAGGTAGATGATGTAAAAGAAGCTGCTTATAAAATATCACACCTGATTCATTCATATTGAATGTCTAGAAAGGGAGATCTGTAAATACAGAAAGTAGTGGTTGCTTATGGGTTACAGAAGTAGGGAATGATATGGAGTAGCATGATAGCAAAAGGGTATGGTTTTTATTTTTGCCTTTTGATGAAAATGTTCTAAAGTTGGTGGTGGTTATGGTTGCATATACTTGTGAATATACTAAAAACTATTGTACACTTAAGTGCGTTAACTATATAGTAAAGAAATAAAATATCTTCTGATCTTTGGCTTCTATTTCTGATTTAAACACTTTTGTAATGAAGTGGATTAAAACTATCCTTGTAATCAAATTAGACTTTGAGAAGACTTTTCACTAAAAATCTGAAAGAACTGTCTATAAAATAAAGTCAAAGTCCACAGTACTACCTCCCTTGTGGTTCAAACCAAGCAAGATCTTTTCCAAGGAGAAAACTTGATAATTTTGTGGGACTGCCCTTTGGGACAGTCACAGTTCTTTTTCTTTCTTATCCACTAGTACTTCCCTTTATGCCTAAAGACTGCTAACTCTCCAAAAATAATTGTATCTGAACCAGGGGAGGTTTTGAGTGGTCAAGTGCATCCTGCAAAGTGTGTCTCCCATGAGTAAAGTTTTACAAAGGGCAATGGAAATAAGGGGTCCTGTTAGCAGTGCACGTTAAGGTTTCCAATGTTCATACCTTCACATTTTGTTTTGTTTTGTTTTGTGTGCTTGTGAGAGAGAGAGAGAACCAGGCTTGAGAAAATACTGTACTATGACAGGTAATCTGTTCAAAACTAAAATCCAAGTAAACAGTGGGAATTGAATTGGGAGTTAATTTCCAATGTTCATACCTTCACATTTTGTTTTGTTTTGTTTTGTGTGCGTGTGAGAGAGAGAGAGAACCAGGCTTGAGAAAATACTGTACTATGACAGGTAATCTGTTCAAAACTAAAATCCAAGTAAACAGTGGGAATTGAATTGGGAGTTAAGCACATGAACCCTGTAGGTCAGTGATGGTGAACCTTGTAGATATTTCAATGATAACAAACAGCTGGCTGAGGCACATGTGCCATAGATTTGTCACCACCGCTCTAGATGTTAATCTCAGGAGGAATTTGAGTAGCAGTCAAGCAAAAAATAGAGCCAAAGACAGTTCATACCTCATGTCTGTTAAAAAGCACCAGATCTAGACCAGTTGCTCCTCATTCAAAACTAAGTAAACTTTAAAAGTCCCACACATTTATCCTAGAATATGGGGTCAAGACAGACGTCCACAACCTTCTCATTCCTTAGGCCAGCTCTCCTAAATGACTTAATTTACCATCTTTATAACCACCCAATACAAATCAATACTTGGCTTAACCACATTGCTCTTTTCTGAACACAGTTATTTTTCCATTTCTTGCAATAACTAAGGGATGGGTCAATTTCAGGCATCTGCAAGAATGCTCAGCACTACACAAAATGTGACTAACATATCACTGCTATCTAATCAAATTTTGAATTCAAACTGTGTGTGATGTGTCTCAAGATACAGCCTTAATCAATACCCATACAGTATGAAAATGAAGCCTCTATAAGACCAGGCTTTTCTGGGGACACCAGCCTTCAAGTTGTGATTAGGTCACCAGTGTAAATGAGAAGTGTCTTGTTCTTTCTTCTTGATGATTTGACCATCAACAGAGGTATTGTCATTTGGGAAGCTTGGCAGACAGAAGGGGCTGAAAATTAGCAGAGAAATAAATGCACTTTAAAGATAGTGATACTTTTAGGAAACTTCTTTTAACAACTAGTCACCTCTTTTCAAATGGCAGATAACATTTTGTTGCCCTTTTCTTTTTTAGTCATAATCAGTGTTGCTTTAGAAAACTGCATTTACTCACCTAGTACTTCAGAATTTGTTTTGCTTTTAAAGGTAGTTTTCATTTTAAGCCAATACTTGAACTTTCCAATTCAATATATGAACACTTGCAGAAAACATTAGAGAGGAAGAAAAGCAAAAACTAAAAACTATAGTGCTATGCCTTGGTTGAAAAAAATAAAAATAAAATGGTAAATCTATAAGAGAGAACACAAAATACATGGCTAAATGCAGAGAAGTGTGCCTTCTGATGAATCAGATACCCCATAACAAATTCATCCCTGTTATCAATTACCTAAATGGAATTTACTGGCAGGTTTCTGGTAGCCTTACAGTTTAATATATTTCTCTAGTGCTCAGTTAGAACTTAATTTTGTCTGAGTCCAAATCCATAATCATAATCGTTAAACTGGTTGTTTATCTTTTTAAAAATTTCTAGTACAGCTAACATTGTGCTTTGCACATAGTACCTGCTTAATATATTTTGTACTCTTGAATTAACTAAGAGTATATCAGGCCACAAATTACCATTTGTTCATTTCCATAGTGCTTCTACCCCTAGTTTAAACTCGTACTGTGTTACTCAAAATATTGAACTTTGCGTAAAGTTCTGGGAATTCATTTTGTGAATTCATATTTTGAATAATGCTTATATTTTTATTTCCTTTGAAAATAAAACAATTTTATACAAAATAATAAAAGAATAAATAGCTAATACAATGTGTATCACTGTTTTTAAAGTAATTACTCAGAGCACAAGACATAGGCATAAATGATTTTCTCTTACAAAAGCATAACAGTAATAGTTATGTTCAAATGAAGAGTGAGGCAGTGTCTAATAGAGATCTGTAACTTACAGTATACAGATGAAATAGAAACATGTGGTCATTGTGTCCGTAATTGCCTCCACCTAAGGTTCTTCATAACTCCTTTTGCAGTGGAAAAAATAAAGGTTATTTTTATCACAAAGAATATATTTTTCAAACAAAACTTTTCATTATGTCTTTTACAAATTGAAATATTTATCTTTGCTTGAGATGTTTTTCTTCTAGCATTTTTTCTGCATGACATTTTTAGAAAAGAAAGATACTTTTGAAAGCAGGATTTATCAACTTTTTATACAGTTTAAATTATATAAGAGAAGTTGATAATCTGTCCGTAAAATAAGAGAAAGAGTGGAGGGAAATGAAATTGTGAGACAATGTTGCACCATGAGGAGTTTAAATTTTTCTTTAAATGTAATGGGAAACTCATCAGTGTTTATTGATGTATAGTTTACATGTAATAAAAATACATCTATTTTAACTGTATATTTTGAAGAGTTTGACAAAATTATTATATCCAAGTTGCCACTATCACAATCAAGATACAGGACATGTCTGTCACCTAAAAATTTTCTGTGGTATATACCAATTTAATTCCTTTTCTATCTGGCTCAGACAGATATCAGTCTACTTTGACTCATGCTAGATGAGATTTTTCATAACTATAGTTTTATGTAGGTGGAACCATCCAATATGTATGCATTTGTCTGGCTTCTTTTCCCTGCATGATTTTCTTAAGACCCTTTTTGTTATGTGTATCCGTTAACCTTCTTATTGTTTGTAGAGTTTCAGTGAGTCACTATATCATGATTTATCCTCTCAGGTGCTGATAGACATTTGAATTCTCTCCAACTTTTGGCTGTTTTGCTTAAAGCTGCTAAGAACACTTTAGTCCAAGGTTTTGTATGAATATGTTTTTGTCTCCTTTGGATAAATAATTAGAAATGTAATTACTGTGTCATATGTTAACTGTATGTTTAACTTTTAAGAAACTGGTTTTTTTCAAACTGGTTGCGCTGTTTTTATTCCTTCTTGCTTTCTATGAGGATTTCAGTTATTCCATATTCTCATCAACTTGAAACTACATATCTTTTAAATTTTAGTGAGTGATGGGGTCTCATTGTGATTTTAATTTGCACTTTTCTGATGTCTAATAATGTTGAATATTTAACCACATGCTCACTGGGCATTGGTATATTGTCTTTTCTCAGGTATCTGTTTAAATCTTTTGCCCATTTTTGTGTTGTATTGCTTCTTACTGTTGAGTTTTATGTATTCTTTATCCTGGATACAAGTCCTTATTCACATATATTTTGTGACTATTTCCTTTCAACTTGTGACAGGAAATCATGTTTGTACTTTTACAGTTACAGGATTAGTACATAGAGCAAAAATAGGCTTAGAGAGACAAGTCAATTTAGATTTGACCAAAAGAAATATTTGAAATAAAGAATAATTCAGGCAACAACTATACAGATGATGTGTAAGTGACTGAAATTCAAGTAACAGCTTGTTGGTGGGGGAGCATTTCCAAGGGCTTAGGCCTGAGAAGCAGGCAGTCAAAGACAAGTGGGGCCATGAGATGCTCTCCATTTGGTTCAGTGAAACACATTAAATAATGAAAGTCACAACTTTGTAGCAGTGAAGGCAAGTGAAAATCTTATAGGCTTTGTGTACACTTGGCTATGTTAGGAGGAACAAATCACTTACCTGTTGTAGTACATTTTGCTCTTTGTAGCAACTGGGTGCTTGGAGGTAAATCTGAAAATGTTCTGGCAAATTTCTCTCTCCAGCTAGAAGAGTTTATGTTCTGACTTAGGATGTTTAAATTAGTCCATGGCGATTAGAACAGCAAAGAGAGTGTTTTTATTGTGTTTGTTGAGGCAGACTATGTAGACATCACAATTCTATTTCCTCTCATTTAGAAAATGCTTAGAAAAGCTGTTATTTGTGCTCTGCAATTGCTTTTTACACATATCTATAGGAAAAAGCTTAAATTTTCAGAAAAATACATACAGGTGTTTGTTATGCTAAAGATTTCCCACTCTTTGAAGAAGTTAATATTTTATTATACAAGAATTGTAACATGCAATTCTCAAAATACCTTAGGTACATTCTTGAGAAACCAAGCCACAGAAAATCATCATACAGCATCCAGTTTTTCACTGTTACATTTCATATATTAAGTATAGTTTTTAATGGTAGTATACTAACCATAGTATTTAATGGTAATATACTTACCTTATTTTAAAATCAAATTTATTATTCTTAACCTTGTGAGGTGGGAACACTATATGATAAACCACTGAAAGAAGTTACTCTCTTCTGTACCCAGTGAGGAAGTGGCAAAGGAAACCAAAAACAGTTGCTTGTACTCAAGGTAGTGTCAGAAAGCACATATCAAATAAACATATGAAAAATGTTCAGTATCACTGGTCATTTGAGAGATGCAAATGGAAACACCGAGAATACATCATACTCCAGAAAGAATGGATGCTATCAAGAAATCAACCAGGGCTGGGGATTTAGCTCAGTGGTTCCATTGCCTGCCTCACAAGCTCAAGGTCCGGAGTTCGATCCCCGGTACCAAAAAAAAAAAAGAAAAGAAATCAACCAATAACAAATGCTGGTGGGGCTGTGGGGAAGAAGGAACTCTTTTCCACTGTTGGTGGGAGTGCAGACTGGTGCAACCACTGTGGAAATCATTATGGAGATACCTCACAATACTAGGATTAGAGGTCCCATTTGACCCAGCTATTCCCCTTCTGGGTATGTTCCTGAAAGAATTAAAAGCATCATACCACAGTGATATATGCGTGCCCATGTTTACAGCAGCACAGTTTATAATAGCAAATCTTGGAAACAGCCAAATGCGCATCAATTGACAATTAGAAAAAGAACAGCCAAATGCGCATCAATTAGCAATTAGAAAAAGAAGATGTGGGTTTTTAAAAATATATAAAATGGAGTACTACTCAGCCATAAAGATAAACTAGAGACATTTATAGCTAAATGGATGCACCTTGAGCCCATACTCCTAAGTAAAATAAATAGGACATACATGTAAATACTGAATAGTTTCTCTGGTGTGAGAAACTGAAAGTGTAAATGAGGACCAAAATGTATAATAGATATTATGAAATAGGAAGAAAATGTTCAACAGGGAAGGGGAACTAGGGAGGGGGGAAAGGGGAAAGGAAAGAATGGAAAGAAAAAAATGAAGGAGAAAACAAAGCTTTTGTATGTAGGGAGGGGTGAAGGGGTTGAAGGGAGGGAGAGGGAATGGGGAAAAGTAGGAAGCACATAGCTCAGATTCAAAAGTAGCAGAACATACACCTGCTCCCTCAGTAGTAAATCCCTGTGCTCTGCCCCATTGTGCTGGGATGGCTTTCACGCAGAACTACTGGTTTCCTGGGATGGGCATGCACAAGCCCTATGTTCAGTCCCTAGCATTGCAAGGAAAAACAAACAACTGGCAAGGCTGTCTCAAACCTAGACCTGGAGTAATGGGCTGCAGAGAAAGGCCTTAAATTTGTGTGCAAGGTATTGTAGAGCAACATTCTTTGGGGGAGTGCTTTTACTCCTTAAAGTTCTTTACTTCCCAAAGATTCTCTCATCCATGAAATCTTAAATAATAATGGCCTATATTTATATAATATTTTTCAATTAGCAAAGCAATTTTTAACAACCTATGAGTGGTATGCTGGTGAATGTTTAACTAAATAGACCTTTAAAACTTAAGCACCAAATTTGTAGAGTTTACCAATTTTTGTAGTGTAAATACTTCTACCACAGTGATTTCAGTATGACTGGTCTCCGAATTTGTGGACCAGCCCTATGCAAAAGGGCTTGGTTTCATTTAACTCCTACAGCCAAACACCCTGAAGTAAGTTTTATCATCTCTTTTGCTGATAAAGCTTAAAGAAGCTAACTCACAAGTCAGAAATTGTGAGGGCAGAACTAGAATTCAGTCTGATGAACTTGCCTGGAGTCACATGCCTGGGCAGAATGAGGGTAGTGCCTCAGAGCCAGAGGTCCAGAGAGGGAGGCCTCACTTCTCCCAAGCCAGCACTCTGAACTTTGGTTTCCAATCTATGAAATTAGAAAAGTCCACTTCATGTCAGGTCTGCATACTGTCAGAGCATCTACACTTGCTTTGAAATCATTTCAAAGTGAAAAAGAAAAGGAAGAACAGTAATGACTGAACTGGGAGGAGCAGAACAGAATTTAAAGGACTCTAGAGCCAACTCTGTCTCTTGTAAGCTGTGTGGCTGTGGAAAATTGACCTAATCTCTTGGTGCTCTGTTTTTCTCTTAGTTCGGCTAAGGTGATTACTATCAGGCACAGATGGGTGCTTGATAAATGTTAGCCACTAATACTATCTCAAAAATGCTTTGGCTTTTTATATGTTTGATGAAACACAGAAGCTGAGTTTTGTGCAGGAAGATTCACAAGTTATTTGTAAATCCAGAAGCATGGAATGATTAAAAGACAATTTATAAATTATTCCTAACATCACCAGTTAATTATTTCAGGATTTTGACAAAGAGTAGGATTGTTATTTTTAGGTGAGTAATAACTTGATGTAAGCCTTTATTTTTTTAAGAGAAATCAGCTGTGTCAGACATACAAAATGCTAGAAAAATGCAATGAGCAGGCAAGTAGCACTCACCCACCTTGAGAAACAAAGCATTTAAAATATTGAAGACTTCTTGGCACCCCTCCAGGATCTCATTTCCCTCTAAATTATTCCCAGGGTTACCACTGCCTTCAATTTTCCCTTTATTATTTCTGCACATCTTTTCATTTTCACATATATACATGGTACTAAAATCCCTTTTCAAGATACAGAATTATGTTTTTAACCTTTGCACGAATGCTATTGCATATATTCTGCTACTTGCTTTGTTTAATGGTATGGTTTGGGAAATTAATCCATGTTCACTTACTTTACCTGTGATAAACTGTGGTATCATATTCCATCCTTTCAATCCTGGGGATTGAACACAGGACTTTACGTATCATAGGTGAGCACTTTAGCACTGAGCTATATCCTGAGCTCTATAAATTGCTTTTAGAAATGAAATTTTTCTATTGATGGATATTTCAATTTTTTCCATGTTTATAATCCCCAAAGGGTACATTCTTGTATATATCCCCTTGTGAATTATGTGAGAATTTTCCCTGAATTTGATATAAAGGCGTAAAAAGTCTAGGTCATAAAAGGTATGTACATTTTCAAATTTACTTGAGAAAAATAATCCTACTTTCACAATAGGTCACATTGTCAGTTTACCTTCTCACTACCAGTATATGCAAGTTCTCATCAAATCATTTCCTTAAAACGCTTTTATTGTTTCACTTTAGCCATACTCCAGATCCAATGGATGTGAAATTGTCTCAGTGTAGCTCTAATTTGCATTCCCTGAGAAGTCAGCCATTTGCCTCTTTACTCCAAGGTCCTTTTTCTTTCTTTCCCCTCTTCTATCCCGGATCCCTCTAATTCCTACAAAGATTTCCTGGATCCCATTTACATTCAGCTACTAGGAAGCACTGATGGGAGTTTGGCAGAGGAAGCCAGTGTCACCCCCTCCACTCTGCTTCAGGTGAGATCCCCAGTAGGACTTTATGTCCTCCATAGCCCTAGCTACTGTTATGCATCCCCTGACCTGGCTCCAACTCTTGAAAAGCCCACTGGGCAGCCCTAGCCCCTGGACTCTGGAAACAGAGTTGCTTTATCTCTTCTTTCCAGACTATGGAGTTCCAAAGTTACTGTCTTAGTTACTTTTCTCATTGCTGAGACAAAATACCTAAAACTCAAAGTTAAAAGAGGAAAAGTTTATTTGGCTCACAGTTTGTAGAGGTTTTGGTCCATAGTCGGATAGCTCACAGAGAAAAAAAAGTCCATGGCAGGCAGAAGACAACAAAGTAGCAACAGATTCTTTCTGTCCCTTTATATTTTATCCAGCTACCCATGCTATTCAGGTACCTGCCCTTAGGGTGGGTAGCGCTCACACTCAGGGTAGGGCACCTTTAATCCTACCCAAAACTATGCCAAACCTATCAGTGGACTAATTTAGTAATTACACACCTTTAATCACAGCATCACACTCTAGATCCTGCTACCTCTGAAAAAGCCCCACCTATGACACCATAAGGCTTTAGGGGGACATCTAGACTTAAGACGTTACAGTTACATCTCTTACTTGCATTGCCTTTGGGTTTACAAAACCTCTATTAAATTTCCTATGTTGAATAACTAGGTGTGATAGTTTTCCAGATTGAATCCTTGCCAATACATCTAACACAAGGCTGAGCTTTTCTTTCCTTCCCTTCCTTCCTTCCTTCTATCCTTTCTTCATTTTTTTCCTGCCATTTACATCTTCTCTGATGTAAATTAATTGGACTTATCTTTGGTGGCTTTTCCATTATGTTATCTTTTTCTTATTGATCTGTACAAATTCTTCAAAAATTCTGAATATATAGTTGCAAATATTTTATCATGGTCTGTGGATTGTTTTTTAAATAACAAGTGTTATGGCTTATTTTTAAATGTCCCCCCTGAGCTCATAGGTGGGTCTTTTTGGAGCTGGCTTGATCTAGGGTGTGTGATCCTGGGATTAAGGGTACGTGGTACTAAATTAGTCCTCTAATTAGAATTAGCATAATTCTAGGTATGGATAATGGGAGGTCCACCCTGTATGTGGATGGCACCACCCAAAAAGAAAGGTTGGTAGCCTTGCTGGGATAAAAGGGAAAGGGAAGCTTGCTTCATTGCTGCTTTGGTGCTGCTGCTTGCTGCTCACTGATCACTGCCCTCCACCTGGTATATCATGGACTGTTTCTCCTCTACAATGCAAATCTGCCATGCCACCCTGCCTTGGAGCCAGGGAACTATAGATTGAAACTTCTACAAAGTGTAAGCTAAAATAAACCTTTTCTCTTTTAACTTTGGGTGTTGGGTGTTTTGTATCAGCAATGAGAGAAGTAACTAGACCCAGCTATTCCCCTGCTGGGTATCTTCCCCAAAGAATTAAAAGAATCATACCACAGTGATATATGTGCACCCATGTTCATAGCAGCACAATTCATGATAGCTAAAACTTGGAAACAGCCCAACTGCTCATCAACTGGAGACTGGATAAAGAAAATATGTTTTTAAAAATAAAATGGAGTACTACTCAGCCATAAAAAATGAGAAATTCAAGACATTTATAGCTAAATGGATGCACATTGAGGCAATACTCTTGTGAAATAAATAGGACACACATGTGTAAATACCAAATAATTTCTCTAGTATGAGAAATTGAAAGTGTAAATGAGGACTACAAGGTATAATAGATAATGTGAAATAGGAAGAAAAGGGGAAAGGGGAAGTGGGAGGGGTAGGGGAAAGTAAAGAAGGGAATGGAATTAATACGAGAAAATGAAAAAAGGAAACAAAGTCTTTGTAAATAGGGAGGGATGGAGGGGTTGAAGGGAGGGCAGGGGAAGGGGGAAAAAAATAAGAACCAAGATAGATTATGTAAAGGTGCAAATTTCCAATGATGAATTTCATTATATTGTATATCTGGGTGAGGATATGAAAATGTTAAAAAGTAAAAAAAAAAAAAGAATATTATTTTTGTTTTTTGAGACAGTCTTTCTTGTAGTTCAGGCTGGCCTTGAACTTTTTGGCAATCCTCCTGCCTCAGTCTTTCTAGTGTTGGAATTACTGGCATGTGCCACCACACCCAGCTTAAGATAGTATGCATTAATGCACAGAAAAATTTATTTTAATATAATCAGATGTATTGTTTTCCCTTTGTGACTGTTTTTCATTTTAAAATCCATTCCTACCCAAGAGTCAAGAAGATATACTCCATTTGTTTTTGCTTTTTCACTTCTTAACTTAGGCTTTTCACATTTCACATTCACATCTGAATTATTTTTCTATATTTCAGGATTTATTTCACCTGGAATTAATTTTCATATATGCATGATACAGAGGTCTGATTATTATTTTTCATGTGGATGACCAATTATACTAGAATGAGTGGTGTATCTGAACTGCCTCATACAAGCTCATGAGAGTCTACAATAAAATTTTGAGAAATTTTGTGAGCTGGTTGTTAAAAACATTGGTTATTTATATCAATCATGGAAGAATACTTTATAGTATGGAATTAGGCAAACACTACAAATCAACTCCCTCTCCAACTCCAGGGAACAAGTTGTTTAGCATTCTGTGAACTACCACACTGAATTCTTTATCAAGAGCCTTATTGTGGGCTGGGGCTGTAGCACAGTGGTACAGTGCATCATGCCTGAGGCCCAGGGCTCAATCCCAACCACTACAAAACAATAGCAAACAAACAAAAACAACTAATTAACCAATGCACTGCAGCCAACCAGTGCTTTTTAAAAAAAAAAATAAAGGTCACAACTATATAATGCTTATGAAAACTTGTATCAGTTTAAACAGAATGTTTTTCATAAAATGAGCCAATCTATATTACACCAGAATGCATTATACAAGTTAATGGTAATGATTTTCCTTGAATCTTATGTTTTAATTATATTTATATATTCAAGTATAAATACATAGGTGAGTGTTTTGGACTGTAGTATAAAATGAATTTCTTATTGTGGGTTGCTGGTAAAATAAAATATGGAAAACACTGGACTGGGTCATCATTTCTGCACTTGCAAAGCTCTGTCATATGTTAGGTTTTCCCCTAGGAATACATTGGTATCTGAGTTCTCTATTTTGTTCTCAAGTCTCTTTATCTGGCCCAGCCTCTATACTGTACTGCATTGCTTCATTCTTTTGGCTTTAGGACAGTTTGCGTACCTGCTAGGATAAATATCCTCACCCTGAAGTGTTTAAATTATTTTATCTAGTTTTGATTCTTTGCTTTACTATGTAAATTTTAAGAAAAAGTAATCAAATTTCATGAAAAGTATTGTTGAGATTTTAACTGAATTACTATGGCTTTATGGCTTATTTTAGGGAAAACAATAATATCTTTAAAATAGTCTATTATTCTTCAACATGGTATATATATCCACTTATCTAAAACTTCTTTCATGTCTAGCAATAAAGTTTTATAATTTCCCTCACAAAGATATGCATCTTTTCATTAGATTTATTTTTAGTATTTTATATTTTGTTGCTATTAAATATAATATGCTTTAACATATGCTTTAACAACCCAGTTGATTTTTATATATTTATCTTATGCTCAATGCTTATTTGACTTGTATCAAATATATTTAAAATTTTTTTCATAAAGTATAATTTTGCTATTGTGTTAAAACTTTTATTTAGGTCAAGGAAGCTTTCTTTTATTCTAAATTTGCAAATAAATGTGCTATACTTTTTGAATCATTAAGTTTTTTTAAATGTTCTTTCCTTACCTATTGAGATGATGTTTAAGTTCTCTTTTAATGAGCTAATATGATAATAGAGAAAATGTATATAGATAAAACAGATAAATTATTCTAGACTTAATTTATATGTGTATTCTTGAGATAAAACCAGATGGAACACATTTTTTAATGCTTGTTATGGCTTGTGTCCAGATGTTCCCCCAAAGCCTCATGTGGTCATAGGTGGGGCTTTTTGGAGGTGGCTGGATCTAGGGTGTGTGATGCTAAGATCAAGGATACAATGCTAGGATTGAGAGTGTAAATGCTATCTGCCTTAATGGTGGGTACCCTGAATAAGACACAAGAGACAGAAAGAGGGTTGTGGCTTGTTGCTTGTCACTCACTTGCTGCTTACTGCCTCTGTCTGCCCTGCATTGTTTCTCCTCTCTGATTCCTCCTTTGCCCTGCCACCCTCCCTTAGAGCCAGTTGACTATAAACTGAAACCTTTACAAACTGAGTCAAAATAAACCTTTCCTCCTTTAACTTTAGGTGTTGGGTAGTATTTTGTCTCAGCAATGAGAAAAGTAACTAAAACAATGCTTAAATTTTGTTTGATATTTTACTTAAGTTTTGGGGGAAGTTTTTGCTTTTTTTTGGTTAGGGTACATAAGTGAGACTGCCACGATATTTTTATTCTTTTATCATTCTAACCTGATTTTAATATCTAATACCAATCATATAATGTGTTTTGGAGTAAGCAATTCTTCATCTTTTTTGTATTTTATCATATAACTTCTACATGCATGACAGGAATCTGTTACTTCAACAATTGGTAGATCTCACTGGTAAAATTGTTTCATCCACATATCCCTGACACTATGGGCAGATTTTTAAACTCTTGACTGCCTTCAATATCATAAAGTCTATTTGGTTCTGCACTTTTCCTCTTTTGAGTCAGTTTTGCTAATATATTTATCTGGAAAATGATTTCATGTACCTTTTCTAATTCACTAGGAAAAATTGTTCAAATATTTTGTTATTTTTGATAGTGCTTCTATATCTGCAGTTAAAGACGTGTTTTCATTCCTACTATTTACCTGTTCTCTCATCAATCATTCAGAGATTTTTATGTATTATATTATTGTAGTTTAAAGGTTGAGTCTCTAATATTGTCAGTCCTCTTTACTGTATGTCTGTCTTTATTTTCATTAATTTTGCATTTACTTTTATTACATACTAACAGTGGCAGCTTTATTTGGCTCTTTTCTTTTTTCTCAGAACTAGGGAGTAGAGCTGTAGAGAAAAAAAAAAGTGTACTATTCTTAAACTGAAATTAAGCCAAGAAGAATTGAGACTGGCATTTCCTCTGAGACGTGCTAGATTCCAGTTGTTCTTTAAAGGTATTTCTAATCCTTTAGAGACACTTAGAAAGCCTAGAAAGAATGTTCCCAGGGAACATTTTCAGAGAATGTTAATTTTTTTCACTGCATAACAAATTTCTATGCAACTGCAGAAGCAAGAGAAAAAGGATCTTCTATTTTCTTTAAATGCTGTCATTTATTGCAGAGCTCATAAATGCTAAATCACTTTGGCAGACAAGGGAAAAGAAAATAAGAAAGCAATAACTATATCATTTATTTCTAAGTCTAAATCCATGACTTTAAAAAAAAATTGAGGTAGAGTTTGCTGAGTTACCCAGAATGGCCTTGAACTTGAGGTCCTCCTGCTTCAGGCTCCTAAGTAGCTGAGATTCAGGCTGCACCATTGTGCCTGGCTCTGGGCTGAGTTCTTTTAGCATCCAGCACTTTGCCTGGCTGATGAGCCCTTACCCACGTGAAACCAAGACCTACACAAATGCTAAGGACTTCCCTGTCTCTGTGATCTACAAATACCCAAGTGATATGGAAATATTTTGAAGAATTTATTTAAATGTCTTTACTGCCACCCACCGATTTTGTCCTTCAGTGACTCAGAACTTCTGATGTCTTCTGAGCCCACTCTGGGCTGATGCTTCCATTCCTCTTTGTAATGGTTTTTGTTTTTTTAACCAAGAGTTTACTGAAACACATAACTAAACCAACAATTACAGTTCATAATAATAAATCCTATATTAGAAATATACAAATGGTGCTGTAGGAGGTAGAGACAGAATCATCATTAAGGAATCATAGCAGTATATCACTACAAAGTATTGACACTTAGGTTATATAGCCAATGGAAAAGGTCTTTGAGAACAGGCCTGAATGGGTAAAGAGATTATAGCCAGAAGGGCGGAGGGCCTGATGGGCTTCTCTAAAGGTAGTGATGTCAGGCCTACAGAGGAGTCAGTGTTCCCATCTGCTGAAAGATCTAGTCATGAGAAAGGAGACGGGAAGGGACAGGAAATGTGAGTGGTAAAGCATACCTTCTCTTAATTGGAATGGCAGTGGTGCATTCCAGCACAGGGAATGTAAACTCAGCTCTCAGCTCTCAAGCTCTCACCTCGGGGAGAACAGTGCCACCTAAGATTCAGAGCCACTCCCAGCATGAGTGAGTTATCTGCCCCATCGTCCTGTCGGGATTCCCACCTGCATGCTCGGAAATGACTGATTTGGAGGCAAGAATTCTCTCCCTGTATTGACCATGCCCTCTGGTGACCTTTTCTCTTTCTTAATCTTTTCTAGAAGAGAAAAAACAGCTGTGGGATTGATATCTGGGCTGATTCAGTCAGGAAAAAGCTAGGCTTTAAGACATGAATGAAGATCGCATTCGCTTATCACCCTGCTGACCCCACAAAGTGCTTGGCAGTAGCAATCCAGGGAACCTAAACCTCATGTGAAAGAATGTTCTACTTCAAAAATAGCATTAATGCTACAGCCCTAGTAAATTGAAGAAAATTATGTTATCATTTCTTCTTACATCAGTCTTTATAAGATTTTAACCTAGCCCTCACTGAAAGATTGGTATATGGAGACTAATGTTCCCTCATCCAAAGTGTTTCTGAGGCAGAGGGGCCACAATGAGCCCATGGGAGACCCTATCTTAAGAATCACTGAGATCTGTAGCAAATATTGCAAAGTACTTCCAATGACTGCACCTCAATTTTTAAATCTGCTAAACACTGTGAGCTACATTGAATTAGTAATTCTCACTTTATGGGTGAGGAAATAGATGCTGGGAGAAGTTGCACAATTAATCAAGTTGCTGAGCTGGCAAGTGTGATATTCAGGACTCACAACAGACCTTTTGACTCCTGAGCCCACACTCTTTCCTTACCAGAGACTGTGACTATGAGTAAATCTCAAAAACCTCTCTTCGGGTTGGCTGGGCAGGAGTAGGGAGAGGTGCAGAAGTCCAACCCTTTACAGTTCAGTCTACCAAGCACAATTCCAGTCAAAAGCAAAAACAGAAGGGGTGAGGATGTAGCTCAGTGGTAGAGTAGTTGTCTGGCATGTGTGAAGCTCTGGGTTCAAGATTTAGAGTCCAATATACGGCCACTGCATTATAAAGAAAATGAAAGTAGGGTTAATAGAAAAAATCCATGCTGAGCTGATAAATTGATCTTGTACTCCATTGTGTTCCTTAGGCGTGACAACCAGATTGTGCCAGTGGGAACAAGATAGCTGCAGATGGCAGAGTATAGGAGTAGGCCAGGGGTGAATAATTACAGCAGGAACTTACATTTTCATCTCGAAGTAAAATTTGTGCTCATGCTGCTTGGTGACCTTGGGAAATTTTTCTACTTCTCTAGTTTTGAAATTAATTTAATATATGAATATCTGTTCTGGAGAATGTAGAGATGGTCCCTCTCTTCAAGGTGTATTACCCCTAGAAGGCAGATAATGCATTTAAAAGATCTATGTATAACAGTGTTTTTTGAAACACTTGCTGTGTTGCCTTGAACTCTTAGTCTCAAGTGATCTTCCTGCTTCAGACTCACAAGTAGCTGGAATACAAGTGTGTACCACTGAGCCTGGCAATTTTTTCAAAAAACATATTAAAGAACTCACTTTTTGAAAAACACAGAAGAAGATGTGATTTTAGATTATGAACATCAAGAAAGATTTTGAATGGATTTAGTATTTGAGCTGACCTTTGTCAGGCAGTAGGATTTGGATGGGCAGGGGCGGGCTGTGGTGGAAATAAAAGGGTCTGGAAGAGGTGGGTGTGCATCTTAGAGCCTGAATAAAGATAAATTCTCTCTCTCCCCCCTCTCTTTTCTCTCTCTCCCTTTCTCCTTTTTTCTTTCCCTTTTCCCCCCTCTCCCCTTCCACCCCCATTGGTTCTGTTTTTTAGAGAACCCTAATACAAACCCTAACAGTTTCCAAAAGAGATTTGAGATTGTCAAGCAGCCATATTCATTATAATCTGGCTTTGCATTTTGTGGTTAATTAAACAATTTGCTTTTTAGAGTTATGAAGGACCTTGAATAATAGATTTTTGAGTGTCTTCCTTTATTTTCTCCCAATCCATTGTTTACTATCCCCAGGCCACTGCCCCCCTCCCAAGTTCTTAATAGCAAACACATTATTAAAAGAATAGAAATAACAGAGATTGAACCTAGAAATCTGGAAGTATGATTTTGTTTGCAGTTGATACTAACTACCATAAGCACAGCTTACACTGCTGCTCACCATGCCCTATGACCTAAATACTACCTATTTTGTGGGAATGTGATGGTATCTCTGAAGCAAACAGAAGGGTGATAGAGTAAAATGTGATTAAACCAGGATAAATAGCCATGTTGGAAACTGTGATGGGAGAGAAGGTTAAAAGAAAGCTCTGGTAGGGCCGGGGATTTAGCTCAGTGGTTCTGCCGCCTGCCTCGCAAGCGCAAGGACCCGAGTTCGATCCCTGGTACCAAAAAAAAAGAAAAGAAAAGAAAGCTCTGGTGAGGTTAATAAGAGAGAGTTGGAAAGTAAGGCCATCTTTTCTCTAGGGCTGACAGATCAGAGCCCTAGAGAGAACTTAATGCCAGGTCTCCCAAATGGCACTCCTTTTCGAGACACACAGTTTTAAATTTTCACAGAACCTAAAGACATACTTTCCTCTATTGGAGCCCATTTTTCTTATCTGTAATATGACAAGGTTGACCCAGACAATATCTAATGTTCTTTTTAGTTCTAGCCTTCTGTGACTCTACAATTTATTTTCTCAAATTGGCTCTGTGATTTGCAAGAGTATGAGTTGATATTGCAGCAGACCCTGTTATAGCTCCCTTAATAAATTAAATTAAAATATTCATGTTTTGGGATTAAAATATACCTGTGTGGTTCTGCTTAACATGGACAAGTTCTCTCTCCAAAACCACTTTAAGGCAAACTTTCCAAATTATCTTATGGTTCCACTTATCCTTACCATAGGCAGTTAGACAGGTCCAGCCTGTGAAGAGCCAACGTGGAGGAAAGTCAAGACACATTCACTGAAGCTCAGCATTGTAAAAGAAGAGAAACTACCATACTGGCATAGGATGAATAGCGGTGATATTCTGAATAGGTATTAATCACCTGGGTGGGGGACCATGATCTTACCCACCCCTTCCTGGAAAGATCCCTGACCAAAAATCCTTGTACCCTTTGTGACTTGCTTCCCCACTGGATCCCCATTTAATCAATATTACCTAAGTGACTGACTATACTTGTCATAATCTTATTGGTTGTTCATAGTTTTGTCCACTTGTGATTTCTCATAGGATCAATATTACCTTGTAATCTTACTAGTGGACTACAGTTTTGTCCCACCTTGAACCCACCTCACCTCATGGCTTTGTACAGTAAAACACTTTTGAGAAGTTGGGTGAGCGGGAAACCTACTTTCTGGTCCCCCTTCTGCCTCTCTTAGATAGAGGCTATCTTTCTCTCAATAAATTTTTCCTATTCTTAACCTCTGTTGTTCTTAGAATACATTTTTCCATTTTAGAGAATACAAACTCGCACTTCAGATATCTAGTAGGTTTGGGAGTTACATCTATTCTCCCTATATCAGTATCACATCACAAAACAGCATGCATCTGGGTGATCATGAAATTCCCCAAGGAGTCTGTCCAGTGGCATGCTGGCCCTTGGGAATGGGGTTTCCTCCCTTCAACAAACAAGGAAAATAGCTTTTAAAAAACTATAAATAATACACTGTAAAATTTCTGACAATACATGACCATATAAAGAAAAAAAGCAAAAATGGTGATGACCATTAACATGTCAGTGACCATACTAACATTTTTTTCTCTATATCTATACACACACTTATAATTTTTTAAATAAATGAGATGATGTTTTTCTTACCAGCCACTGAGGTTCATATGCTTAGGTTTGTTTGTTTGCCACAGACCAAATCAAAGGGGCCATGTCTTTTTTGATAAAAAGGAAAAGGATTTATTCAAAGCTAGCTTTGAAAATATGGAGGAGCCCATTTGCTTCAAATCACCATCTCACCATGTACAGGTGAGAAAGGGTCTTTTATAAGAAGAAACAGAGTGGACAGGAAGCACAGAGAGATAATCTACAGTAATACCTTGGTTCACAAAGGCTTCTCTTTGCAAACAAAAACATTCAGCAAAATATTGCTTTCATTCACAAACTCTGCATTGGGTGACAAACAACCACATCCATCTTCCGTACACAAACATAAATGCAGCTATTTTCCCCAAAATTGTAAAACAAATTAAGTTTGTAAACCAAGGTACCACTGTAACTCTCCATGCTTGCTTTATCATTTTCAGCCATCTTCAGCTCATCCTCTTTCCTGTGAAAAGGGAACTAGGCTCCAGCCTCTTGAGGGTATTACTTGTTTTAGGCTGGGGAAAGGCCATAAGAAAAAACTCAAAAAGAAAAAAATAATCTAACTCTTAAACTTCCATTTTGCAATCCCAGTGACAATTTCCCCTTGCTTTTTTCCAGCTCTCAATCTTGAGGGCCTTAAAGTGCTACATCATCTGGCTAAATGTCTCATGTTGGCTTGACACAAGCTACTGGAGCACAAACAATAGAAAGCCAGATGCTCAAATCTAAAAAAGTGTCACTAAAAACTGTGAAGCAAATATGAAAAAAAAAAGCCAAAGTTAAGAGATAGCTAATCATTACAGAATTAGAGGGGCTGTTGCATTTTGACAATCATGCATTAAGAACCCTCTTTCAATGGAAACGAAATCTATGTAAATAGGGAAGGGTGGAGGAGGTGAAGGGCGCACAGGGAATGGGGAAAAAATAAGAACCAAGATATATCATGTACAGGTACAAGCACCCAATGATAAATGTAAACATATTGTATACCTAAAATGTACCAATAAAAGAATTTAAGGGGAAAAAAAATCCTCTTTCATAACCTCTGAAGTTCTGCTTATTTTCATAGGGTTGACACACAAGATGTTTTCAACTTTCCTCCCTTGTCTCCAAATGTATTTTCTTCTCTTTTGAACTCTGGTCTCTTGGTGCTGTTACCAACTTTCTCCCTTGGGCTCTTGTTCTGAAGATAATGAAAATGAAGTTCATGAACATAGCAATGGGCAATGACTCAGGTGTAGGTTTTTAGAGAGAACAAAGAAAAGCTCTTGTTAGCCAAGAGAGGCTCCAAGGGAGGACATTGTGAAGGCACTCAAGTTCAGAGGTTTATGTGCCCTTCATAGGACTATTTGGGTGGGCCTGTGGAAATGAAACAATGTGATCACCATTTTTAGCTAGGTCTCTGCTCAGAAGAATAGATTTCCCATGCCCTCTCCTTTCCCAAGGCAGATTTCAGTGAGCTCCTTTCCCCTGTGTTCAGTTTCCCAGGGCTTGTCTGCATTTACTCAGTCCTTATCCTAGTTACCTATTATTGTTTGTCTACCTCCTGGTCTCAGCACTAAGGTAGCTTTCCCCAGTGAAAGTTAGAACATGTGCCATGTTGGAGGGGATGTGACAGACAATTGGAGCCAATGTTATAAGCCACTCTTGCCAAATTTGCACAATAATGTAGTACCTTAGTTATAACAAACAGGCAGTTAGAGAAGCCTAAGATAGGGTCAGATAGAAGAGTTAAGCATGCAGCCAGTTAAAATTAGAAATGTAAAAGGAAATAAAATAGCTCACCCAGGTTAAGAGCTATTTCAAGCAGCTAAGCCTTAGAGATGCAAAGGTAAACACAAGAGTAAACAATAAAAAGTTGGAATGAGCACAGAGAGATAAGGACTTTTCTCTCCAGAAAGACTCTTATCCAGGGCATGCCAACAGCCTTAATAACTCCTCCTATCTCCAGACCTGGAGAATACAAAAATGCAAGGTAAACCAGGTTCTTTTTAAACTCTTCAATTCAAGCACCTCCACTGATCTGCTTATGCATATAAGATCAAGACAGAGAACCCTGATTGGATTTTCTGCTCAGAATCTGCTTATAACAGACCTCTATTATGAGGTTTCTCTTATTATTTCCAATAAAACTCTCACAACTTCCTTGTTTGGTTCATGTCTTCATTCTTTGACATTCATGAATACAAAAGCTTGGTTCATACAGAGATTACTGTAACAATATCAGAGATTTAGAAAGAGTGGCTCTTCGGCTGAATTTATTGAAAGTCCATTGTCAAGTCTAATCCTATTTTGTAGTCAGCACCCTAAAACATTACAGTTTTGAAAAATAGTTACAAAGCTTACAAGCAAACATAAAACAAGATGGTAAGAGCAGAGCAAATCCAGTCTGTATGTTAGCCTTGTGAAAGTGGGGTATTGTCGTCAACCACTATACTTATGTTAGTGTTTATTTGATCTTTTATGTCCAGCAGTAGGTGCTCCAGCATTTGGCACATATATATTTACAAGCATTATCTCTTCTTGTTGGATTATTCCCTTAAGTAGTATGTAGTGACATTCTTTGTCTCTCCTGACTAGTTTTAGCTTGAAATTTACTTTGAAAGTAAAATTGCAACTCCTGCATGTTTTGGGGGTCCTGGCGCATAAAATATTGCTTTCCATCTTTTGATTTTTAAACTATGAATATCTATTTTGATCAGATGCATTCCTCAAATGCAAGACTGATTGAGGCTTTTTTTGTTTTGTTTTGTTTTTTTGGTACTGGGGATTGAACTTGGGACCTTGTGCTTGCAAGGCAGATGGCAGAACCACTGAGCTAAATCCCTGGCCCTGAGTTTGTTTTTTGATCCAGTCTGCTAATTAGGAAGTTGAGGCCATTCACATTGAGACTTATTGCTGAACGCTGCTAATTTGCATCATTACACTCTCTGTTGATGATTTTGTTTTTCCTTTCCTTTGTTTTTTGTTTATCTGTTTACCTTATTTGATATATTCATTCCATCTGGATTTTAGGCTTTGTTGGCTTCACAGTATCTGTCTAGGACATTCTTGAATACTTTCTGGAGTGCTGGCTTGGTTTTCAAAAATCACTTGAATTGTTCTTTTTCAAGAAATATCCTCAGTGGGCCACGGATTTAGCTCAGTGGTTCTGCCACCTGCCTCGAAAGTGGAAGGTCCTGAGTTTGATCCCTGGTACCAAAAAAAGAGAAAGAAATATCCTCATTTCTCCATCTGTTTTGAAGGCAAGTTTTGCTGGATATTTTAATTTTCATTGGAAGCTGTTTAATTTTAAGGCTTGAAATACTTCAACCTCTTTTGGCCTCTAAAGTTTGTGCTGAGAAGTCTGCTGTAATTCTAATGAGTTTACCTTTTTATGTATTTTTTGATTTTCTCTGAAATCTTTTAAAATTCTGTTTTTGTTGTTGTTATTGTTGGCCATCTGGCACTTTAATTATAATGTGTTTTGGGGGCTTCCTTTTTCATTATAGTTATTCCCAAGCAAATCACAACAGAGCTCCTCAATCACACCACAGTGTCTGTATCCTATTGAAAATCTCTTAATCCAAATATTTTTGTTGACAAATGAATCAAGAACCTTGAACTCTATGTTGGCTTACAAAGAAGCCTCAGAAAGGCTTTAAGCTCAAAATGGTGTACATAAAGTCTCAAATATATTCGTAAGAACCCCCAAAGACAAGGAAAAAGAACAATTCAAAGGTTGTTTATAAGAAGAGAATGAGAAAAGAAACCAAAACAACCAGAAGCAAAGCAAAGCAAAACCAATGAGTATCCAAACCAACAGAACCATTGATTGGAATTTTCTTCTACCTCTGAAACTGCTCTGACACCAATCAGTGACCTGCAGTAGGTCTGAATAATCACAAATGGTGAACGTCCTTGCCTCATTCCAAATGGCACTGCTGACTAGTCAGTAACCCTAAATGACCTGAATAGGTCCAGAATGGCCCCAAGTGGTGAAAGATCTTACCTCACCCAAATGGTACTGCTGAATAACCTAAGTGAAGGTTCAAATGGTGGAGACAGTAGATCCCTAAAGTGCAAGTTCCAGTGAGTAAACAGGCAGAACCCAAACAACTTTTATACTTTTACCAACATAGGTGTTTATAGGCATTGGATACCATGAACAAGAAAGGAGGGAGACCCCATGGGAATGTCCCTGGGGCCCTGACCATGGATTCAGTTAGCCATAAGCAGTCAGTCCCATTTCCCTACTGCCTGCCAGGATTCATGCTTCTCAAGGGCAGGGTCTTACCTCCTGGCTGGGTAACCAAAACTGTTACTGGCCTCTTAGGTTTATATGCTTAGGTTTGTTTTCTCACTGCTGATCAATCAAAAGAGGACATATATTGTGGTGAAAAGGAAAAAAGATTTATTCAAAGCTAGCTCCGAGGAATTGTAGAGGCTCATTTGCCTCAACTCACTACCTCATTGTGTTCAAGTGGGTAAGGGAACAGAGAGGAGGGGAAGCATGAGAGATAATGCAGATCTCCACACTTACTTTATCACTTCCAGACGTCTTCAGATCATCTCCCTCTTTCTTGTGGAAAGGAAACCAGCTCCAACCTCCTGGGGCAGATATCTATATATTCCTGTCACTTCTTTTGGCTGAGGAGAAGAGGGAATTTTAGTTATGTACTCAGCAAGAGAAAGTTTGAAAAAGTTGCTTGTTTCTAAAAGAAAAAAAAAATTACCATTTAAAATTCCATTTTACAGTACCAATTATATACATAAACAAATATTTTTT
>NW_004624799.1:10596379-10607994 GCF_000247695.1 Heterocephalus glaber | reverse complement strand
AAAAAAAAAAAAAAAAAAAGCCTCTCTGGACATTTCCCCAAGGCTTAGTGGGGGAGCAGGTTTATATCTCAGAACTCAGTACCTTTCAGCTCTTCTCCTTATGGGCAATATTTCCTCATGCCATGGTTAAGTCTCTCCTGTTCTCTGCCTCTTTCTTCTTCCCTCCAAGCCCTTCTGCCCCCTACATCTCCATTCCTAGACAGAACAATGATAGCACAGATTTCTTCAGGTGAGGCTTACCGTAGTCATTTTTTTTAAACACTCTATAAAGATAGAGATAATCATACATGAGATGCCAGTGGCTTTATTTGTGTTCTGCAAACAAAATCTTTTTTTCTTAGGATTCATTTTCTTTGGAAAACTGATGATAATTATAAATATACATTTTAAATCTATTTATTTGCTGTGTTTAAAAACTGAGTCATTTGAGGTCTCTGCATGTCTTTGGTTTGACAACTAGGTTTCCTGGGCTTCTGAAGTAGACAGAGCACCTCTCTAGATTCCTACCACCTCAAAATCTGGATCTATTCTTCTGCTCTCAAAGTACAAAGAATGACAGTAAGAGTCTGAGTCCTTCAGATTCAGATTTTTTCCATTCTCTTTCAGTAAGATTGACTATGATCTTAGCTAGCAGTAGTTCTAATTATTGTAGCATTTTAATGATTATTTTACTTACTCCTTCCATTTCCCAATGGGATTTCCCATTTTGAAAGATGATCTTGTTAATTAAATTAATCTTTATTGATGTAATATTTATTTGGAAGAGGGATTTGAAAAGGGAGATGTTGAAGACTCTTGAGTATTTCCAGCCCTATGTCTAGAATCAACATTATTCCACTTTCAAATAGTTCATCAGAGAATTAAATACTACATACCAAATCACCTTATAAACAGTCATCATTGAATCTTTTAAAACTTTCACCTAACACAGAAGACCTCTCATTCATTCTGTTTTCATCTATAGATCCATTGAGACATTTTTATGACCTTTGGACATGATGAACATATATTATGGTCATTATGTGAGTCAGCTTTCTGTCACTGTGACAAAATACCTGAGATAAACAACTCATGAGGAGGAAAAGAAACCTTATAAGATTTATTTTGGATCAAGTTTTGGAGGTTTTGGTTCATGGTTGGTTGCCCCATTGCTCTTGAGCCTTTAGCAAGACAGTACATCATGATGGAAGTTCATGACAGAGGAAGCTGTTGACCTTATGGCAGACTGGAAGTATAAGAAAGAGACAGGAATGAGCTGAGGTTCCAATAGCTCCTTCAGGTATGCATCCCCAATGACCTAACTTTCTTTCACTAAGCCTCATCCCATAAAGGTTTCACCACCTCCCAATAGTGTAGCAGGCTGGGGGCCAGGCCTTTAACACAGGAACCTTTAGGGGACAAGCAGTCAACATCCAAACTGCAGCAGGCATAGTTCAGGTTATGCTTGGATTTGTCTCTGGCAGGGTTGCCATTTTATTTTACTTACATGGCAATTAAGGAAAACACTGGGCCAAGAATCTGAGGTTCTTTAGATTAAGAGAAAAAATTATGCTGTTATTTTTTCAAAGGTAACTAACTCAGTACTTTATTTATTTTTTTCTCTCAGGAATAAAGGGCTTTTCCTTTAAGGATTTTTTTTAGCAAAACACTTATTGGTATAAATGAAACTTTATATTCTCTAATATCTCCTGTTTTTCTTCTCCTCTAGATTCTGTCAAAAACCACCATTCTACTATCTGCTACTATGAGTCTATTTTATATTTATGATATAAATCCCATCAGATAGTATTTGCAAAAATGGTGCCTCCTCTCAAATATATGAAAAAATGTTCACACACAATAAGATAAATGCAAATAGTACCACTAGATATCATTGTCTGCCTGGAAATAGAAAATTGATAACCTTCTTTTGATGAGTGTATGAGGAAATAGAACTCTCATTGTATTGCAATGGGAGAATGCAATTTGGAATTATCTATCAAATTATAATTACATATATCATTTGACATAGAAATTCCACTTCTAAAAATTTATTCTGTGGCCAGGGATTTAGCTCAGAGGTTCTGGTGCCTGCCTCGCAAGTGCAAGGTCCTGAGTTCAATTCCCGCTACCAAAAAAAAGAATTATTCTGTAGATATATGTGCATATGCGAAACTGTGACTCCAAACATGTACACACAATCTAAGTGCCCATAAACAGAGGGTTAATTAAACAAATTATAGTCCTGCACAATGAAATATTATGGTTATTTTTTAAAATGCAGATAAACTCCAATTACTTTGGGAATATTTTTAAGATGTCAAGTGAAAGGCGGAGGATGGAGACCCAGCGGGACCTGGACGGACTGTGGTGGCCTGGGCCTGGCAGTCACAGGAATAAGAACCGGGGAGTACATTGGGCCTGAAAGCCCAGGGAGGGCCCCAGAGCTCCAGGTCACCACCAAAGAACATTGTTCTGGGCTCCAGTTTCTGAAGCTAAAAAAACCCAGAATACTTTCCAGCTAGAACAAGAAGTGAAAAACCAAGATAAATTCATCTCTACACTGAAATTACAGATTAAAGATCTCAAACAGACAAATCATGGCATGGAAGAATATGTTAGGAAACTCTTGGATAGTAAGGAAGTGGTAAGCAGTCAAGTAATGATTTAACCAGCCACAATGAGCATCTTTGTAAAGAATCAATTAAAATTGACCAACTAGCAGAGCAACTAGAAGAAGAGAAAAATTTTGTGGTGGATACTGCTGACAAGGAACTTGGAGAAGCAAAGATTGAACTAATATACCAACAAAATAATATAACAGTATTGGAAAATAAAATAATAAGGCTTAGATCTATAATTTTAGAGACTGAAAAAGCACAAAAATCAATCTCCTTCTAGACTTGATTCTTTTGTCAAGCCTTTAGAAGCAGGGAGACTACTATAAAAAGTGAAGCTCAACACTTATGAAAAATGCTCAGAAATACAACTAAAAGCCCAAGATGGCCATCTCCATCTTCCAGGGGTGCAAACTGTGACATAGAGCTTTTGAAGTCAACAACAAGAGATTGTGAAGAACTCAAATGCATGCTGGAAAAATACCAGCATCATTTGGCAGAAATTCAGGGTAATGTCAAGGTTCTTACATCTGAGAGAGACAAGACCTTCCTTCTTTATGAACAGGCACAGGAGGAAATTGCCCGACTTCAACAAGAAATGATGAAAAACTGTAAGTCTCCTAAATCAACAACAGCGCATGCTATTCTCTGGTAGGTGGAGACTGAGAGAGAAGCAGCCTTCACTGATTTACAAAGAATGACCACAGAGAGAGACAGTCTGAGGGAAAGGCTAAAGATTGCTCAAGAGACAGCATTTAATGAGAAGGCCCACTTTGAACAAAGAATGGAAGAGCTAGGTGTACAGTTCATAATCTTGATGATGAATGGATGGAGCAAATGTCAAATATGACTTTGATGGAGGAAACCATAACCACTGTGGAAAAAAATGAAATCATTAGCAAGAAAGGCAATGGATACTGAGACTGAACTTGGCAGGCAAAAAGCAGAGAATAATTCTTTGAGACTTTTATATGAAAACATACTTTTATATGAAAAAGACATTTCTGATACTCAATGAGAACTTGCTAAGAAAAAAATATGAGCTACAGATTACTCAGGAGAAAATTACATGCTTGGATGAAAAAATTGATAATTTTACAAGGCAAAATATTGTACAGTGAGAAAAAAATTAAGCATTCTTGGTGGAGCCGTCAAAGATCTGGCTAAAGAAAAGGAATGCCTGCAAGCATGTATGGACAAAAAAAATCTGAGAATATTGCATCCCTTGGAGAGAGTTTGGCCATGAAAGAAAAGACTATTTCAGTCATGAAGAATATCATTGCTGAGATGGAACAGACATCAAGACAGTCTACTGAAGCCCTCATTATGTGTGAACAAGATGTCTCTAGAATGCGTTGACAAGTGGATGAAACAAATGATGAGCTGGCTCAAATTGCTAGGGAAAGAGAGATCTTGGCTCATGACAATGACAATCTCCAAGAGCAGTTTGGCAAAGCTAAGCAAGAAAACCAGGCATTATCAAAAAAACTGAATGATACATGTAATGAACTTAATGAGATAAAACAGAATGTCCAAGATACTAGCTTGGAAGTTAACAAGCTGAAGAATATACTAAAGTCTGAAGAATCTGAGAACTGGCAAATAATGGATTAACTCCAAAAAGCCAGTGAAGATGCTGAAAACTGGGAAAATAAGGCCTGCCAATTAGAGGCAAATAACAATACCCTCAAATTGGAACTTATCACTGCTGAAGCAGAGGGTAACAGATTGAAAGAAAAAGTAGATGCCCTCAACAGAGAGTTGAGCAACACTTAAATGCAGAAAGGTCTTACAAGTCCCAGATTTCAACCTTACACAAATCTCTTGTAAAGATGGAAGAGGAGGAGCTACAGAAGGTTCAGTTTGAAAAGGTGTCTGCCCTTGCAGATTTGTCTTCTACCAGGGAGCTCTGCATTAAACTTGACTCAAGCAAAGAACTTCTTAATCGACAGCTGGTTGCTAAAGATCAAGAAATAGAAATGATAGAGAATGAGTTAGATTCTGCTCATTCTGAAACAGAACTAACTTCTCAGGAGTCAGATAACAAATGAGAGAATCTCCATGTAGAATCTAGAAGCTTTGCTTGTGGCCAATCGAGACAAAGAATATCAGTCTCAGCACTTCAAGAAAAAGAATCTGAAATTCAGCTTCTTAAAGAACACCTTTGTTTGGCAAGAAATAAAATGACCATCCTGAGTAGAGACATGGCCCAGTTCAAAAATGTTGTAACACAACTGGAAGCTGATTTACACATTACTAAGTGACAACTAAGGACAGAAAGTTTTGAAAGGGAGAGGGCTGTCCAAGAACTTCGTCACCAGAATTACTCAAGTAATCCTTACCATTTGAGTTCAATGAAACCAAATCAAAATATCATTCACCAGAATGTGCTCACCATCGATCTCCTTTTTTTTCTTTCTTTGGTACAGGCAATTGAACTCAGGACCTTGTGTTTATGGGGCAGGTGGCAGAACCACTGAGCTAAATCCCCAACCCTTGATCTCCTGACTGAGGCCTAGATTGATCCCTAGAAGAGAATCTTTGCTATAGAGATTTCTAACATGCAGAAAGATTCTTCCCATCCTCAGAAAGGTTGAAGTTACAGATGGATTTTTTTTTGCTATATAATTGCATTTATCTTTTTAATGCTTAATGATGTTAAATGTATTTATTAATGTTGTGCCTCTGTCTCTGTTCTTGTGTGCCATATCGCTGTGATCAGAGATGATTTATACAAACAAAAGTGCATATGGCTGTTTCTATCCATACAATAATAGTGAGTGCAAAATCTGCTCACTTTGTTGGACACTGTTTTGTCAACTATCTGGAGTAAATAAAGAAGCTTAAAAAAGAGGGAAAAGTGTTTCTACAAAACTGATTTCCTTTCCTTCCTTAGTATCTCAAGTAATTGGCTGGTTAAATATTTTTCCCTTTGATTTATGTTATCATGGCTGAAGAAGTTGTGCCCAAACAGCACAATTTACCAGTAGTGGCCTAGGACCCAATATTGTCCTTTGAAACTAACCTGACATAAGTTCCATGCCATAATCTGACTTCAAAGCAGCAGGAACTAGGAGTGTGTCAGGATTTTAAATCCATACTATTTTATCACTCAAAGACTGGCATGAATTTTCTACAGTTGTGTTTTACTCCTACTAGTTTTAGAAAGGTAGGTGATAATAGATGTTGAGAATGTAAGCTTTTTTAAAATCTGTATTTTTAATAAATTTTCTTTGAAACATTAAAGTACTTCAGGCAACCTAAAATAAAAAAGATGTTAAGTGAAAAAGTAAAACAAAGTGAAACCTAGTATTTATAATTTAATAAGAGAAAAAATAGTATATATTTGAATTGGCTTTTATATGCATAAAAATTCTGGAAAGGCAAATAGAAAACTGACAAAAGTATAGTTAATTTTGGTATTTCTTTTCTTTTCTTTTTTTGGTACTGGGGATCGAATGTGGGACCTTGCACTTGCAAGGCAGGTGCCCAAACCACTGAGCTAAATCCCAGGCCCTGTATAGTTAATTTTGGAAAGAAATTGTAATAAAGGGATAGATAGAGGGTAGTAGAAATGATACTATTGGATTTTATGGCTGGATTGTGTGTATTCCCTAGTCAAAAATTATTAAGTGATTTCATTTAAAAAGATTGAGGGCCAGGGATTTAGCTCAGTGACACTATGCCTGCCTTGCAACCACAAGGTCCTGTGTTTGAATCCTGGTTCCCCCCAAAAAAGAAGATTGAGATGGGTGGTAAAAGAATTTGGCAAAAGGCAAATATTGAGTGGAATGTTACGTGTGCAATATCAAATGGCTTGAAAATAAACCACAAGAGGAGTAAGGAGAGAGTTTCTGTTTCCTTAGCTCAGAAAAGAGAATGATGAGTTCATAGAACTCCTGCATACAAGATGACTGCAGGCCACTGACCATCTTCCTTGCAAGCAGAAGGCAGTAGGGATGAAGCATGAATAGTTTAGCTTGAATACCCAAGTAATACTATGAAAAGGGGAAATAGACTCAACTTCTCTGAAGCCAACCACTCCTCTCCATGGGCTGTTCTGACACTCCCTCTTGCCTTGAAACACAGAGTTCTCAGTTCACTGAGAACATACCCTGTATGACTTTTGCCAGAGTCTGGTCACTTTAGAACAGATTACAGAGCCTGCACCAGCCTAGCTTTTAGCCTAGGACAGTGATGGGGAACCTTTTAGCACTTTCAATGATACAAATAGCCTGCTGCAGCATGTGTGCCATAGGTTCACCACCATTGGCCTAAGAGTATCAGTGGGTGCTTTCTGCTGTTTTCTTTTAAGCCTGGTATAATTTCCTGTTTTCAAAACCTACTGTGCATTTTTATGCCTTCATGCTTTTGCTGATGCTGACTAGTTGGGCTTCTTTTGAAAAGTTTTTCTTTAATTCATTTACCCATTTATTAACTGTGTTTTAAAATTTTTGAATTCTTTATGTATTCTCGATATTAATCCTCTGTCAGAAGAGTAGCTAGCAAACATTTTCTGCCAATTTGTAGGCTTTGTCTTCACTTTGCTAAATGTTTCTTTTGTTTGTGGAGTAACTTTTAAATTTGATACAGTCCCATTTATTGATTCTTGCTGCTATCTTCTATGCTTTTAGAGTTCTATTCAAGAAGTTTTTGCCCTGTGCCTATGACTTCAGCTGTTTCCCCTATGTTTTCTTTCAGCAGTTCCAAAGTTTTGGATCTTTTTAAATTTTTTAATGAATACAGAGCACATCTAAATTATTTCATCTCCTTCATTTTCCCTCCCTTCCCTTCCCTCAGTCTTTGGTCCCCTTCCCTTTTTAAAAGATCTATCTCCTTTTATGGACATGTAGGTCACTTCCAAGATTTGGCTATTATGAATTGTGCTGCTATAAACATGTATATGCATGTATCACTATAATATGACATCTTTAACTCTTTCAGGAAGATACCCAGAAGGGGAACAGCTGGGTCAAAGGGAATTTCTAATTTTAGTTTTTTGAGGAATATCCATACTGATCTCCATAGTTGTACTAGTTTATAGCTCCACCAAAATTATAAATGGGTTTCTTTTCCCCCACAACCTCTCTGGCATTTGTTATTTGATTTCTTGATAATAATCATTCTTTCTGAAGTAAGATGGAATCTCAGTGTTGTTTTAATTTGCATTTCTTTAATGTTGAAATTGTTCTCATGTATTTATTGACTATCTGTATTTCTTCTGTGAAATGTCTATTCATTTCAGTTTTAGGTCTTTTACTTAGAGCTTTAATTCATTTTGAATTGATTTTTTTACAAGGTGAGAGACAGGGATCTAGTTTTAATCTTCCATATATGGATATCCAGTTTTTCCAGCACCATTTATTAAAGAGTCTGTCTTTTCTACAACATATGTTTTTGGCTCCATTGTCAAGAAATCAGACACCTGTAGTTGTGTGGGTTCATTTCTATGTCCTATATTCTACCTCAGATCTACATGCCTATTCTCATGCCAGTGTTGTGTTATTTTTCTTACTGTGTTATTATTTTTGTTTTGTCCTTCAAAGTACTTGTTAGTTGCTGCTGAATGAAACCAAATACAGGGCCGAGGATTTAGCTTAGTGGTTCCGTCACTTGCCTTGAAAGCGCAAGGACCAGAGTTTGATCCCTGGTACCAAAAAAAACCCAAAACAAATAGTTGAAACCAAATACAAAAAAATATTGGACTCATAAAGCAGAAATAACCATCTCTTAGAAGCTCTGATTACCTAGTGTGGCTCATTTTGATTAGAAAGGCACCACCTTCTGCAGGTATGCATATAGAAATGTATGAAATGACAGGAAGAAATGATAACCCATTTTAAGATGAACATGAAGGTCCTTTATACTTACATAATACAACTTAGAGAACTATGAGTTGTGTCCTAGTGCCAGCTGCCACTTACTCCTCATTAAAAGAATGATGTTGGGCAATCCACTTTCTGGCCCCCTTCTGTCTCTCTTAGACAGAAGCTTTCTTTTACTCAATAAATTTTCATACTCCTAATCTCCATTGTTCCTAGAATTCATTCTTCAATTTTAAAGAGCTTGAACTCACATTTTGGATATCTAGTAGGTTTGGGAGTTACATCTCTTCCCCTTATATCATTTTGAAGGTCTTCCACTGAGATTACTGGTCGGAGGTAAGAATTTTCTTTCATAGGTTCTTTGTTCTTTTTGCTTCATAGATTGTAACCTATTATTTCATAGGCCCTGGACATTTGTTTCATAGATTCTGGTTTTTGTTTCATAAATTCTGGCCTTTGTTTTGGCTTTTGCTTCAAAAATGTCTTAAATTGTGTTTTAAATGTTTGCAAATTTGTTTTTCTTATGCATTGTCTTTTGTAAAAATTACATTTTATTTTGTTTTGTATGTGTTGCATTTGAACTTAGTTCCTTAAAAATGTTGTAAAATGGGTCTCTTATAAAATTGTCTCAGATAAAGACAGTTCAGGCTTTTATCTGTCCCTTATAGAATGCCAAGGAGTGGTTACTCTGCCAGCTAGTAATTGCCTTTAGGGCAGCTGCCACTGTCAAAGCAGAGGACAGGCTTCTCCAGTTGCCTTCTGGTGAATTCCCACTCCTATTGACACCAATGGCGGGTGGAACATTGACCAGATAGGCAATTGGGTTCCTTTCAGAGACAGATCTCTGATTGCATGGAACTAGCAGAAACTGAGATGACGAATGAGGGATCATGGCCAGGGCTACACTCTGGCAGATACCCAAAGGTCCCTCAGAAGAAACTAGCTCCCAACAGCCCTTCACTATGTAGACTGTGGCCACTAGGAGGACCTATGAGTTTCAAATACTTAGTAAATTTAAAATGGACCTTGAAGGAGTAGCCTTGTATTGCTGCTAATAAAACTTGCCTAAATGACTGGATAGACAACAGAAATTTCTCAGAGATTTCTCTGCCCTAGGGCCAAGGGCAGAACCTCTGACTTACCGTCTCTGGAGGTGATTTCTTTTGCAGGAAAAGTGACCTAATTTGACTGTTGACCTATTTTCCTCTCTCAAGGAACTAGAAAATAGTGGTTTAAATTTCTTGGTTTGCTAGCAATACTTCCTTCTCTAAACATGATTGTTATGGCTGAAGTCAATTGTAACTTGCACTTCGAGAGTACCTACCAGTAAGGCTATGAGTTACCTGAGGAAGATAAGATCATGCACTGGTAAAGAGTAGATAGTCCAGTCCAGTTTTATTTTTTTGGTTCTCTCTCCAGATGGTAGCTACCTACCCTGGAGTGGTATAAACCTGGGGGACGCCCTTGGGGGCACAGGAATCAAGCAGACTTATGGGACACCATATTTGTTTCTCTTATTTCAGATTAGGAACTCCATATTTGAACCTTCTACTCTTTTGGAATGTATTAAGGAGCAATTTAGTATTTCCCTACACCCTTGCATGGTGTGCCTACCTCCTAAAGCCAAGTACACAGAGAAAAAAGTACTATGATGCTATCTCACAATTAAAAGTATACTTTAAAAGAGAGAAAATGGTCAAAATCATCTTATGTTGAGATTTTCTTTACATTAAGAAGTAATTCTTGCTTGTGTTCAAATGTACATGTAGGCCATAAAAAAAAGGCATTGGGCAGCTGCTCAACAGCCTGTAGGGTATTTAAATCATAAATTAGATATTATAGATTCAGAGTAATTCATTAAAAGGGTAAGCCCTAAAAAACATAGAACACTTTCATTCCCTTTCAAGAGGCAAAAAGCAGCCATTTGGGCTCTTTGATTATTCGTTTGATTTTCTGCTTGACAATTCAGTTGGAGTCAATCATAGCTTTTGTCTCTGAAGACAGGTTTTGCTAAGGATTGCAGATCCACTCTAAAAAAAGCTCCTGATCATAATTGTCCTTCTATAACTGAGATGGTTATGATTTAGTTCTTGTGCCATACTTAAAGACACTCCTCTGTCCCTTCTCCACTGCCCTGCCCCTGAAAACACAGTTTGATTCAAGGCACTTCCCTCTTCTGTGGCTGTGGATTTCAAGACAAATCTTCCAGAATGGTGAGTTTCCCCTCCCTGGAATCCTTCTAGAGTAAAGCTGACCTTCATTTATCTCTGGGCCATATAGAAAACTGGTCTAGGTTTAATCCTGAAACTTTCAAAAAATAATAATAGTTTTAGTTCAAATTTATCTGTCTTTAACCCCTCAGGCAAAATTAGAGAATGGTAAGAACAGCTAACCTGGCTCTGGACACTTCCTTGCACCTCTAGTCTGTTGCCACTGGCACTGGATGAAATAAAGTTTAAGGGACACCTTACATTGGGCACAGAAGAAGAGGGATACAAGGGGATGCCTTCTTTTCTTATGTCTTTTTTTCAAAATGGGAAAAATTGTCATAGGTAGACATCTGAAGCACAGCAGGTTGGACCCTTGGCAGGCCTTCTTCTCTCACTGCTTGGAATGCATAGATAGCTCCAAAGAGTGCCACCTAGTCTCTTCTACATGCAAACCTGGCCTGAGTTGACCCCCACTGGAGATAATTAAAATTGCCTTTAATAGTCTGACCCTTTAGAGGGAACAATTACATGTGGCTATCAAACAATTATGGTTAACAAAGCAACAATAAACTGTCAGCTTAGGGCCCATCTTAAAATAGGTTTTTTCCCCCATTAAGTTTATTGGTACATTTTCGGTATAAAATACAGTTACATTCATCATTGGGATCTTGTACCATTACATGAGTCTCTTGGTTCTTATTTTGTTTCCCCTTCCTTTGCCTTCCCTTCACCCCCTCCACCCTTCCCTATTTGCAAATACTTTGTTTCCATTTTTTCCATTTTCTCATATTTTTTCTTTTCCCATTTTTTCTTTCCCCTACCCCTCCCACTTCCCCTACTCCTTCAGACCTTTTCTTCCTGTTACACAATATCAGTTATACATTTTTTAAATTACAATATTAAGATCTAGGAGACATTACCACAGATTTTACAGAATTTAAAAGGATATAGAAAGCATATTACAAAAATCTTTTTTGAAATAA
>NW_004624799.1:10534993-10555070 GCF_000247695.1 Heterocephalus glaber | reverse complement strand
TCTTTAATAAATGGTGCTGGAAAAATTGGGTTTCAACTTGTCAAAGATTAAAACTAGACCTTTATCTCTCACCGTGCACTAAAATAAAATTGAAATGGATCAAAGATCTAAATATTAAAACAGAAATCTTAAACTTGCTGGAAGAGAGCTTAGATAGAACTCTTGAAGACATCGGCATAGGAAAGACTTTATGAACGAAACCTCAGTGGCACAGGAACTAGCACAAAGAATTAACAACTGGGATCTCCTCTTATTAAAAAAGCTTTTGTACAGCCAGAGAAACCACCACCAGAGTGAAGATACAACATACAATGTGGGAAAAAAATTTTACCAGCTGTTCCTTAGACAAAGGTCTGCTATCTAGATTATATAAAGAACTTAAAAAGTCAGATCTCCCAAATTTAAAGACCCAATTGAAAAATGGGCATCTGAAATGAACAGACATTTCTGAGACAAAGAAGTAGAAACAGATGAAAAAATGTTCAATATCACTGGTCATTAGAGAGATGCAAATGAAAACAATGCTGAGATTCTACCTCACTCCAGAAAGAATGGCTGATATCAAGAAATCAACCAATAACAAATTCTAGCATGGTTGTGGAGAAAAAGGAACCTTTCTCTACTGCTGGTGGGAGTGTAGACTGGTGCAACCACTGTGGAAATCAGTATGGAGATACCTCAAAAAACTAGGATTACTGGTCTCATTTGACCCAGCTATTTCCCTGCTGGGTATCTTCCCAAAAGAATGAAAAGCATCATACTACAGAGGTATATGCACACCCACGTTTATAGCAGCACAATTGGTAATAGTTAAATCTTAGAAGCAGCCTAAATGCCCATCAACTGGTGACTGGATAAAAATGATGTGGGGTTTTTTTTTTGTAAAATGGAGTACTACTCAGCCATAAAGAATGAGAAATTAGGGACATTTATAGCTAAATGGATGCACATTAAGACCATACTCTTAAGTGAAATAAATAGGAGACATATGTATAACTACCAAATAGTTTCTCTGGTGTGAGAACCTGAAAGTGTAAATGAGGTGTATAATGTACAATAGATAATGTTAAATAGGAAGAAAAGATCCAAAGGGGAACAGGCAGCAGGGGTGGGGGTAGGAGAAAGGAAATAAGTGAAAGGAATAAATATGAGAAAAGGAAAAAATGTAAACAAAGTCTTCTTAAATAGGGAGTGGCAGAGGGGTTAACAGAGGGCAGGGGAATGGGGAAAAAATTAGAACCGAGATATATCATGTACAGGTAAAAATTCCCAATGATGAGTGTTAACATACTGTATACCTAAAATGTACCAATAAACTTAACAAATTTTTAAAAAGTTGATTATTGCACATGTTAAAATAACCTAAATGAATGCAAAATGCTGCTGTTGGTAATTTTATGGTAATGAAGTTACAATTTTATTTTCTGTTTTTTACACAGTGTTGATACTATTTTTAATATAATTTAAAATTTTAATTAAATATTTATTTTAGCATTTCTTTCTGAGGTTTTATATACAAACAGACATGCTTGGATACACACATACCTCTCCTCCTCCCAATTATTCATCTTCATGTTCAGTTTCTGCAAAATAGAGACATGCATTCTGGTGATGCCAGTAATGCTAAGAATAGTATTAGAGGTGATTCCCTAGGAAGCAGGGCAGCTTGGCTAAATTGGTATGGTATTTCTGTCCAGGTCCACTATGTTGAAAGTTTCCTTTAAGATCACATAGGATCTGCAGATACAGTACAAAATACTCGGTGGCATTTAACATACACTGAAAACACCAAGAGTGAATAAAACAATAAAGGGTGACTCACCCATTGTTTCTTCTTGTTCATACTCTTCATGTGAAAAGGTCATACAGCAGTTGACTGCTATCTCAAAACACAAGTAGGGAGTTCATCTGTGGCAAATGGATTATCCAACTATGTTTTTTACCCAGTGGGTGATTCTGATAATTCAGTCTGAGAACATTTTGAAAATTAAAATTTCCTAAATGATATATAATTATCTCTTAGTTAAAATGTAAAAGAATTATGGATCATAGATGGCAGTTTTCTTGATAGCATCTGTTTTGTGGGCTGATAAGTAGTTTGAATCTTAAATATATATTTTATGATAAAAGTAATAGGTATACCAATGAATAGTTAACTATCTTTTTATCATTTCTATTTTTCAAATTTTCAAACTTTATGGTTCATACAAATTTTAATTCAGTATAAAAAAACTAAAATTTGGATTCCTTGATCTAACCATTATGTGCATAAATTAATCTTCTAAACTGTATAGTTGAATGGTCACCTTGCGGAATCCAATATTTGCAATAGTGGGAGTTGATAATGCAGTAGTAACATCCCTTGATGAATTATGTATTTTATTAATCTTTTTTAATATAACTTTTAAGACAGACATCCCCAAGAAACTATTGTCTCTTTTGTTGTTGTTGTTGTTGTTACTAGGGATCAAACTTGGGACCTTGCGCTTGCAAGTCAGGCACTGGAACCACAGAGCTAAACCCCCAGCCCACTATTGTCTTTTTGAGGATAATATTTCTAAACAGCATTCTGGAAGAGAATACTTTATTGTTGCATAGAAGATCTGAAGTTCACAACTGATTAGAAATGCTGATGAGTTACACTCATTGAAGAATTAACTTTTGAGGCAGCGCTAATGTTAATCACCCACATGGATAAGAAGTCAGGAAAGCAATGATGGAAAATCCTGGATGATCTGGCTGTGGCAAGGACAATAGTGAAAACGAAAAGAAAAGGGTCACCATGTGTTACAGGAAATGCCAACTTGTTACACAGAACTGTGGCAGATATGTTGGAAAAACTGAAAGAGAAAATAAAATACTTGACATGGTCTTAGAAAGCAAAGTGTAGGCCTGTCACTATGCAGATTTCAAAGTATCCCTGATGGGAATTCAAAGAATGATGTGGATAAGAAAAGACTGTATTTGCAGAGGAAATCAATATCTCTACTCAGTGGTTCAGAATCAGTGCTTGACCTGCTGTATTATAAGTGGAGAGCTCTCTAAAGCAGGGTTGTCTGCTGTTTCTTTCTACAGCTGGAAATATAGTAGGCTTTCCATAAATAACTCTAATATTATTCATAAAAAATAGTTTTAGAGGTGATTTGAGGAGAGGCAGAAGTGTGCTGCAGTCCTATCCTTGTGAAACCTTAATTCCTCATCTGCAGAAAGAGGATAGCAGTGATAGCCACAGTGTGTTCACAGCTGAATATGATGTTTGTAAAGCCCTTGACATAGCATGCAGTAAGTGTGCTATTACTGGCTTCTACTTGAAGTTAATTGTAAAATTGCAATGGATTAAAATTGTGCATGCATGTGCATGTGTGCACGTGTGTGTGTGGGGGGGAATTTGAATTGTCAAGAAAGGCCAAAGGACGTGACCAAGGGTGACAGGACTGTGTCTGAGAGGTCAGTGAAACCTCCCCAAGGCAAGTTCAGTAGGCCCTGACTACCTGCTGCTGAGTGGTGATCTGGAAGATGAGGGAGAAGTGTGAAGATGTGAAATTTGCTGGATAAGTTCCATACCAGCAGTGCTAAGGAGCCCAAAGGTATTCTGTGGTGATCAGGTCCCACTTAAACTCTCCAGGTGTCATTTTGGGCATTGCAATGGGGTCAATTTATGTTTTATGATGGCAGGGCCTCATAAAGCTGGGTCATAAGCTGAAACCAAAAAGGGAATGAAACCTCTGAATGAGGGTGGTGAGCACAAAATTCCCAGAGGGGAAGGGAGCAGGAAGGGAAAGGTGGCTTCCTATGAAGCCAGGCAGGACTGCCTCACCAATGGGAAACATCAGGCAGGTATGCAGACATACAGAAAAGAGAGTGGGCAAAAATACATGTAGGACATCACTCACATAGCTGTAACTGCCAATGTTAGAGCTGGACTCAGTAGGTTTTTCCATTTTAGAATAATTGCAGCATTTCTTATATTGGCTGTGATACAATTTAAGGAATAACAAGAAACAAGAAGCCAGAACAAAACAGTTTCTCTTTTCTATTTACTGTCAGAGAGTGAATGAGCACAGAACCCATAAACTGAAGACCTCTCATTCTTGTGGGATAGGAAACACATAAGAATCTGCCAGAAATTCACTCCAAAGATGCACCGATCCAATTTTGAGGGAAAGGGATATTCCAGTCTTGCAGCCCAGGGCTATATATGACCCCCATGTGGCCTTAGTTCGTTCATTCTTTCTCTCTCCTCTCTCTCTCTCTCGTGAAATGTATTTTAGTTGGCATTTCAGAGACACTCACATTCTGACAGAATGCCAAGCATGAACTAAACACATTAGATGTTTTGTTTACCTGGTGCCACACTCTGTGGATGGATGTTTGCCCAGGTCTATTGGAGGAAAATCAAGACTAGAAGCAAGAGGAAAGGGCTGAGTAAATGGGAACATACTTGATGTGTTTCCTTGCTGTATATTTTTCCCCCAAAAACTTCTTAACTAGATGGTGTCATCTTGCACAAATAGAAATGAATATATTTTATGTTTTCTTTCTATCAACCCTGCCCCTCAAATAGGCTCACCATCCCTAAAGAGTGCAAAACAATGCAAGATATTCACCATTAAATGGATAAATAAGTACATTTCCCAAAGAATGATTCAGATTTTTTTCCTCCAGCATTCTCTTGACTCATTTTAAAAATTTCTTTAGTATCTTATTTCTTCTATTAACTGTCTTCAACTTTTTTCTTCCTTTTGCGTTCTGGCTCTCAATCTATAAACATGTTTAAATCTCTGAAACATGAATAAAGACTAAACAATAAAATACACATGACATTTCCTTTCTCCTTACATTCCATTAATTTATTCAACATGTTTGCTATGTTTACCAGGTGCCAGGAACAGTTCTCATGTTGAATCGAAACAGAATAGCTGCTGCTTTTGTGGAGCTAGTGAGAGGATTCAGATAATAAATAAACAAACAAACAAAAAAGATCTAGCTATAGCTCCACACTAGGGCTAAGGCTATGAGTCTTTGCTGGAAAACCTTCCATCAGCCCTTGCAGCAGGCTGATGTAGCCTTGGTAGCAGTGTGTGGGCTAGATTTCAATCCTTCTGGTACCCTGGCCTACACAGGCTTGCACCTCATTTAACTCCCTTCTCTGCAGCCTCCTTGGAAGAATAGCTTGTGATTGTACCCCTGTTCCTTACCGGTAGCAATCTGCCCCAGTTCCCACCATATGACCTCCAGGCTAAGACCTGTGGGCTTTGATTCTTAATCACATGACCTTGGGCCTTAGACATTACTGCCCATTTCTCTATTGAGTTCTATCTTCTAGTTCATCTCTTATTTCTCTAGCTGCTCTTTCTGCCATCAGCCCTCTTCTCTTCTCACTTCTGTTTTCAAGGAACCACCCATCTGTCCCCCCAGCTTCAGCCACTTCTCCACTGAGGGATTCCATGTTGTATTCAGATTTCCATTCCCACATTCCTAAGATCTGGCTTCATAGGGTGTGACCAGAACAGAGGTACAGAACTTTGCGATTAGAGGGGGCCACAGCCTTGAAATTTAAAGTTATTCTGTCACCATCTTGAAATTAATAAAAATTTTTCTTTGAATTTTGAAGCGGTGTTCTGTAAGTTTGTGAACCACCATAAAACACTCCATACCAGGTGGCTTAAACATAGAAAATTATTTTTCACAGTTCGTAGACTGGAAATCCTGATCATGATACCAGCAGGGTTGGTTTCCATTAAGACTCATAAGAGGGGCCAGGATTTAGCTCAGTGGTTCCGGTGCCTGACTTGCAAGTGCAAGGTCTTGAGTTCGATCTCTGGTACCAAAAAAAAAAAAAAAAGAGTCCTAAGGGAAGGCTCTCTCCAGGCCTCCCTCCTTGGCTTGCAGATGGCTGCCCGTTCATGTGGTGATCTGTCTGTGCTCATGTGTCCCCGATGTTCCTCTACGTATTAATCTTCTTATAAGAACACCAATCAGGTGGGATTAGGACTGCCCATATGACCTCATGTAATCTTAATCACCTTCTAAAAGGCCCTATTTCCAAATACAATCATATGCTAAGATACAAGGGGTCAGAATATATACATTTGGGTGCTACACATATTATCTCATTGCAGTAAGTGAAGAGCAATGGGGCAATGGAACATACAATATGGCCTCAGAGTCCTCCCTCATTTCAGGCCTGCCTCCTTCTGCCTCCCCAGGATATGTTCTCAGCTGCCAGCTACCTGTCTCTTGGCCTGGTAGTAGGGAACCTGGCAGTTCCCTACTCTTGTCCTTGGAATATGGATGCAGGTGAAGACATGGCTGGAATTCAGCTTTGTTGCCCAGAGATGGCATAGAATAGGAAAGGTGAATCTTACAGCCATCCAAAATCCAAGTATTCAGCATATCCTGGCTAATATCATAGTTCTTTGGAGTTACTTGTGGCCCATGGATCAGGCAACAGGCTGCATGTAGGGAAACTGAAATGCTCTACCTTGATCCTTGACCCAACTTCTCTACCTGTCAGCCCTGCCGAAAACTTGCACAGATACAAATTCCCTTTTATGCATTTACAGGGGACAGTGGACCCCATGAAGCTACTCTATGGACCCCTTGTGATTTGACCCTGACAATTTCTCCAGCCTCACCCTGGCACCCTTACCATGCTGCAGTCCTCCTGAATTAGTGTAGCCATCCTCTGCATGTGTTTCACTCTTCACGCCTGCAGGATTGCACATGCTCTTTCTTCTGTATGCAATGCAAGAACTTCATTACCATTGTAACAAATTACTGTATATCTTCAAAATTAAAATCACATATTCTATCTACTTAGTGAATCCTTACTGTCATCAACCACTTCCCATTACCAAAGGTGAAAGAAAGAGCTCCTTTAGGTCTCTGTGAATCTCCTTTTATAAGGATCATAACATTAAATTTTGTTTCTTTACTTGCCTGTCCCTTTTATTAGATAATGAGCAATTCTGAGGAGAAAGAACAGTGTTTTAATGATTAAAAATTTCCTGATGCTTGATACAGAGCTGAGCATAGTATCTGTAAATGTCAAAAGGTCAAAGGAGTTCCTGAAGGAATGACTGAATGAGGTAAAGTATGAGCTTGTGGTGAAGAGCATACATTTTGAAGTCAAATAGTCCTGAGTTTAAATCTTAACTCCATCAAATGTTAGTATTGTAATCTTAAGGAAATTACTATTAAATCCCAAATTTTCCAATCTTCAAATAGGGAAAATATAATTTACCACAAGGCAAACTGTTTGCCAACTTATATTAATAAGCATCTATAGCAACATACAACTGAGTCTTGTCAATAGATTTCTGTGAGCTGGAAAGTTATTCCGGAATGCAAGGACAAAATTAAAAGACAATGAATTTGAGTTCCTACAGATTAGTATGTGCCTTTAGGATGCAAGATATTATGCTGGAACCTGCAGAGGAACAAAATAAAGTAGGCCTAGGGAGAGTTAAAGTATATATGCCACTCTAAAGTAGAAAAAGACAGATGCCGTAGGAGAGGTATCAGGTTGTAGGTCAAGAGCTTCTTCGTAGCTGGGCAGTGAGGAAGGCCTCTTGGAGGAAGTGGTATCTGAGGTACACCTTGAGGGAAAGTTAGAAAGGTATTGTTGCCCTTGGAGTAATGGAGAAGGAAATGTAGCCAGGGAAAGGCAGAGATACCTAGCAGAGACGTGGTAGCTCTGCTATCTTATTGATGATGTTCCCTGGTGCTACAGCTTTGGCTTCTGAAACTAAAGATGAGCAACCCACATCTTTTTACACAGGACAATGGGCCCTGGCTCTCAGTCTCATGACCCTTTGATACTCTGACTAGAACAAGGCCCCCTAAACCTGACAGCAAGTGTGGAGACTGGTCTGTGTGCACTGCTGCCTCTCAGCAGCAGCAGTTCTGTCCCTGTGCTCTCTGAACACTTTCACCAGATGCTGATGACATGCAGCTCTGCTGCATGGGTGATGGATTGCTTCCCCATGAACAGGAACAACAGGAACATGCAACTTGCAATGAGCCAGAGACTCAGAAACTATTAGCAACTCTGATCACAGATGGGCAAATTCTGTCATTTAGAATTCAATTGGCTATAGATGAGGCATGTGTAGCATATATACATATGCTATGAAGATGGTTTCCAAAATATTTCACTTTATACGCGACAATGAAGCTACTTTACAAGAATCAGTGACTCAGATGTCATTTCCAGGAACGATATCTCTTCTGGCACCACCAGCCTGCACATGTGCTTCATGGTTGCATCCCACCCTCCCCCCTGGCAGAATGGCTGTAATTAAACTAGTAGTTGGGGTACCAGGCTTCTGTGCTTGGAGATTAACTCCCTCAATTACTAAGGAGACCTAACTGGGACTACTAACCGCTTTATCTGGCATATCTAAATAGTAAACATCTCAGTGCCAGCACACAGCAAGAGCTCTCACTCCAGACACTAGCCTGATTTGCTCTCTCATTTCCTTGTGTTCTTATTCTACTGTGAAGGTATCTCCAACCACTCTATTTAAAACTGCCCCTCACCAAACATCCATTTCCTCCATTTTTGTTTTGTTTTGTTTTTCTGCTTTTGGTCCACAGCACTTTAAAATTATCTTAAACATTTCACATTTTATGTATGTGAATATAAGTTCTAGCAAGCTGTACCCCCTAGTGCCTAGTGTCTGGCAAGGAATATGGTCTCAATAAAATATTTGCTGGAAGGTAGAAGGATCCAGCGAAGGCTGTTAATTTGAAACTACCCCAGCCCAGTCGCATCCCTTTGGTCCCCTGCTTAAAGGACATTTGAGTGACCATTGGCACCTGCGTCTGTGGGCAGAGGTAGGCCCAGAAATTGAGCTGCCATGTTAAGCAGCACGCTGTGGAGGACGCAGGCCTTACTGAACTTGAACCCAATGCTGAGGATTTTTAGGAGGCTCAAATCACGCTGCTCCATTCCTTCTCCCTGAGCCCAAAGTTGGCTTGAGCAACCCAACCCACAGCAAAGGCAGGGAGAGCAAAAAAATTCCGGTCCTTTTTCCTTTCCTTTGTAGCAGGTTCTGATCCAAATTCAAAGGACAGCGTGGGCAAACAAAGGTTCTGCATGGGCAGATAAGGGTTCTGGCTCTCCTGCTCGTGGCTCGGTGTCCGAGGTGGGTTGGGAGGAGTCTCCGGCGCTACAGTCCCTGCTCTGCGTCCCGCGCCCGGCGCCGCCTCCGCCTCCTGTCGGGAGCGCGCGTCTCCACAGCACCGCGGCGCTGTACGCGACTCGTCCACTGCAGGCAGCGGCAGCAGACGCGGCTACCGCACGTCGGAGGAGCTGTGACACGACCGAGCCCTCGGTGGCCGAGTCACGGTGCGCCAGCCGGTAACCCCGGGGCGGGGCGGGGCGCCCGGGCCAAGCAAAGCCGGGGCGCGGGGTGCGTACGGTTCCGGCCAAGGAAGTGGGTTTTTTTTTCAGTTTGGCGGGTGAAGGGTGGAGTGGAGAATGGGGTGGGAGGGCAGGAACAGGGTTTGGAAGGTACCCGGGGAAGAGTGTAGGAAGATAGAGAACCCCAGTTTAAAACCTTCCTGCAGCTTGCAGGTGTGCGTGGGTCCTGCCGGAGAGCTTCCGAAAGAGCTGGAAGCTAAGGCGTCTGGCCAAAGGTGGGCTTCCTCCGCCACCCTCCCCTTCAGGTGAGAAAACTTTCCCGGCCACAGGGGTCTGCGTGTGCCCGCGGTGCCTTGGCGCTTAGCTCCCTCTTGGGCTGGGGGACTCTGCGCCGCCAGTGAAATGCGTTGTCCTTGGCCCAGGCACGCGCCCCGTCGGTGGGTAGGGTTTTCCCAGTGAACCCTGGAGTGACAGTTCTGTTATTTGGGGTGACCCTGTGTGGATCATCATGCTGATGAGAGGGAAACTGTGGTTTCATCCTCCCTTTCTGTGTAATGATTTGAGGAAGGCCTTCTCAAAGTAGCCTCATTGGAAACCTATTTTTCAGTCTTGTGATTTCCACAGCATTTCAGATGACACAGGCTCTCCGATTATGACACTCGATTAAATCTGACAACAATAAAACAATGATGTTTTGAAAGCAAAAGGAGGAAAGTTGCCATGCCACTCCAGGGAAGATAGGAACTTTCATACATATGTTAATTCTTATGAAAACCCCAAAAGTAAGCAGCAGTATTTCCAGTGTGCAAGTGAAGAAAATGAGGTTGAGATATTAAATAGATTTTTCCAGTTGACTTCCCCGGTTAACAGTGGGAGAAGGGTTCTGGAAATTAGGACTGTGAGTCTGGCCTAATCTAGTCTGTATATCAGGTGGGTAGGGTACATCACCAAGAGCAGGTGCTGCAGAGAGGCCTGAGGCGGCAAGTAGGGGTGAGGGGCTACTGGAAGCTGCATGCCCTCAGAGAATTTTGTTCTGATGAGGAAGATTACTGGGTGATATGGTAGACAAGAAGATATTAACAGGGGAGGGACAGGAATAGGTAGAGCCTTTCCTTTCAAAAGTGAGAAAGGTTGTCTCAACATTTGTAAGAAGATCTTGAAGCTTGAAACTGGACTAGATGGTGGTCCTGGTGACAGGCATCCCAAAGCAGTGAAAGCCTTTATAGTCATCTTTGTACAGGTGTGAGAGATGAGAACTGAGCCAGGAGAATTGAGAGCTGAGCTAGAAGACTTTTCAAAAGAGAGAAACATTGAGTCCTGGCAATGTTTGAGAACAAATTCATTACAACGAAAGCTCAAAACGAGCCAAGAAAGCACTTACAATGATTTTTTCCAGACTAACTTCTTTCCTCTTTCTTGCAATCTACTGGGCTATAGATTGGGGCATGCTGTATCTACTGTTCCTCAGATGTGAGTTATGACTCATTAGGGTAATGATACCAGTCTAGTGAGCCATGTTTTAAAACATAAAACTTAGTAGGAAATATCAGAGTACATTGAATGAGTGACGGTAAGCATTGCTTTGTGAACTCCACGTGTCTGTTGTCTATCCTGCTGCCTCTGCACACCTAGCCTTGGCTGTCCCCATTCAGACTCCAAGACTAACCCCAGGTTACAGTAGGTGTAGTTTTCTACCTTGCAAATGCCATTATCAGGACCTTTGCAAGGAGTAAATTTCTTTCTCCATATTTCTGTGGACCGCCAGATGCTGATATATTTCACCAATGAGAATTCTTCTCTGAATTCTTTCCTTTTGAGTTTCTCATGACTTTAGGATGACAATACTTTGGTTAAGTGTTTCTAATGCAGTCTCCTTTGGTTACTTCCATTTTACTAAGGGAGGTTCCCCAAACCAGAGACCCGAAGATAAATTATAGTTGCTGACCCCTCCCATTAGTAGACAATGTTAAGTGTGTCTGGCCTTTGCAGAAACATTTTAGACAGTTTCTTGGTAAGGAGGGGAAAGGGTGGAATAAAATAAGGCTCTGTCTTTGTCACTTGTATTTTGTGTCACTCACCAAAATAAAGACATAGAAGGGACATAGAGCAGAGTTACAGCAACTAGAAATCTGGGAGGATAATCTATGAGACCCATATTATTATATCCAGACAAGAGAATATAATACAGGAGTAGTGGGCTCACAGTGGGGTTAAAGCTCTATTTCTGCACTAAGGTTCAAAGAGTTAATTAATTAATTTATTTTTAAAAATTAATTTTATTGGTACATTTTAGGTATATAATATAATGACATTCATCATTGGAAATTTTCACCCGTACATAATCTCTCTTGGTTTTTATTTTTTCCCCATTCCCCTGCTCTCCCTTCAACCCCTCCATCCCTCCCTATTTACAAAGACTTTGTTTCCATTTTTTAAATTTTCTCATATTAATTCCATTCCCTTCTTTCCTTTCCCCTACCCCTCCCACTTCCCTTCCCCTTTGCCCCCTTTCTTCCTATTGCACATTATCTATTATACCTCAAAGAATTAATTTAAACAGCAAAAGATAAAGCAGCCCCACAGAGAAGCAGCTCATGTGAAAGAAAAAACCTAGAGTTTCAGTAGCCCACCAGCTCTGAATGAACCGTTGTGTGAAGTGAACTCAGGAGCCACTGCAGATTTCATTGATAAGGTTGCGCCTTTCCTTGCAGACATTTGCATTGATCTTGTTGGTAGTCAGGCATAGTCATGAGTGTTTACAACTTTAAATCAGCCCCTGTGACAACCCTATAAGTAGGGAATGTGAGTATCACTGTTCCCATTTAATAGATGAAGAAACTAAGGGAAAAAGAAATGAAATAACTTTCCTGTAGTCACATAGCTAATAAATAGTAGAGCTGAAATTAGAACCTGGGGCCTGGCCACAACCATCTGCTTCCTGCCTGTGCTGTTTGGATCAAAAGAACCCAGAGTCCACTCTAGTCCTTATTTCATTCTGGGCCCCACATTTATAAAGGACAGGGACCACCTTCAGGCTATCCAGGTTAAAGTGGCCTGGAAAACAAGGGTCTGGAATTAGGCCAGAAGGAGAATAAGGAGCATTAAACTGGCAGAGAGGAATCTTGGCCAGGTTCTGGAAACCAGTGTAGATAGCTGAAGAGCAGGAAGTAGGTTTGTTTCCAGTAGTAGAATTAGGACCAGAAGTCAAGCCAGTGATGAGTGATCTTTAAAACTGTGGTGAGGTAAGACTCACCACTGAGTGTGTATATGTGTTGGATTTGATGACCCTGAGTACCCTCAGAATGTTCAAATTTTTATTAGAAATAGGAGTAAAAATGAACTTCAATTGGAAGTTAACAGTCTATCCTAAACATTTGTGCATGTGTGTGTGATAAAATAGGGTAGTAAATTAAAGTTTTGACTAAGGAATACTTTCAAGTTCTGTGGATTTCCAAAGGAAAGTGCTAGGCTACTGAGTAGAAATGTCAGCATAGATATTTGAGAACATTTTGGAAACTTGCGAATCTACTAGCCACTTCAAGAATCTGAGGGATTAGGCTGAGGATGTTGCTCAGTGGTAGAGGGTAGCATGCAAAGGCAGGTTTCAATCTTTAGTACTGTGGAGGGTGGGGCATGAGGATTGAGAGGAAAGATGTTGTTGGGAAGATGTCTTAAGAGAAATCTGTTGGCACTTTATCATAAGCCTCGTGCTAGTGATAGGGATAAAGGATCATGAATTGAGGTGTACATGCATTTCCTGCCTGTATTTGAGGCTCATTAGGTGACTTGGACAGCTGGATCACCTGCTTTTCCTAAGTTTGACAGGCAAAGGATGACTGAGGAGTAGCTGGAGGCCCAGATGGGGCCACATAGGAAGGAGAGCTAGTTAAAAGTGTGGACACTCCAGCCGCTGGTTTCTCGAAATTCAGAGGCAGAAGAAGGAATGAGAAGCCATCAGAAGAAAGGTGAATGTCACTCAGACACTTAGAGGAGTGTGTGAAGACAGTGAATGTGGTTCTGTTTCCTGCCCTGATCTTGGAGGGGTGAGAAACTGGCCAGCAGGAAAGCGAATGGTGAAGAAGAAGGAGGCCAGCCTTCCCCCACTCCCTGCAGGAGGCAACTGGAAGTGGGCAGAAGTCATTTTATAGCCAGGTCAGGTCCTTTTTGTCTAGAACTGGACATTTTAATTCTTCTTGGACTCTGAAGTGATTGTATAAATAGAAGAGTTATGGAATCTGCCCCAGTATTCCTGTGTATAAATCCCTGGGATACCTTTGAGAAGATGATAGAAAACAAAAGTAAAATAGAACTTTGATCAGACCCTGAAAGCTATGCCAGTTTAGAGAATGGTCTAGTTTTGTATGGTTGGATTAAATTAGTAAAGAGTGGAAGTTATTTGCCTCATGTTATAGTTACTTCTGAGAAAGATTCAGAGGCAGAAGTGGTTAGAAAAGAAAACATTTCCTGGTGTGCAAAGGAGTACTTCTTCAGAAGACTGGTTCAAATAAAATCGCCTAAGTACTTAATGGAGAATACCCCACAAAATTACCAGCACCTCAAGTGTACATTAGCCTTTTGTTCATGGTTGAACTTTATTGCATGATTTCATTTTCCCAAAGCTCATGAATTACATTCAGATATCAGCGTAGCAAGCAGGGAAATTTTTTTTTCTTTTTTTAAGGAGCAGGGCATGTTCAAGTTTTTATTATTTTGGAGACCAACTTCCAGATAAGATGGTCATGTGGTTTTTGACTTATGTTTGGAAGCAAAATAACTTTTTTTATTTCCACTGGTGTGTGAAAAGTGCTTACTGATGTCTGAAAGAGGGGAAAGTATGTGTTTTTACTTCTTTTTCTTCACAAACATGATTTCCCAATCCACCATAATATTGTTGAGATGTGAGGTAAAAAAGCAGAAATTGAGAATTCTTTATAAGATACTATAATTGTGAAAATTAAAAATCTAAGTTTGTTGCCCATGTTTCTGTTATCAAGACCTGTGTAATTTTGCCCAACTAGAGAATATTAATAAAACTTCATAAGCCTTCAAGTGAAGATAATTTATAAGCGCCAAATAATTATTCTCCTCAAAGGGGCATTTGTTTTCCTCACACATGTCCTTGGTAACAGCAAAAACAACAGTTGGGAGAAGGCAGATTGGCCAAGGGTGGTGCATCCTAAGGGCTTGTTGTGAGTTTCCTGGTTGGTCACCAACCTTTTTGATGCTAAGAAGCAGCTTCATGGAAGACAGTTTTCCCACGGATGGAGGTAAAGGTGGAGGTTTTTTGATGATTTGTATGCTTGCGCAGTTCATATTAGGGTTCGAGGTCCTAGGACAGTGATGGCAAACCTTTCATAAATGAGTGCCCCAACTGCAACCCCAAACCCACTTGTTTATCGCAAACTGCCAACACTGCAATTAAACTTGAGTACCGAGGTTTTAGTTTAGCAAAAACAACTCATACATTAACATCTTTTGTCTTAAAAGAAAAACAAATAACATGGGTGCCATAGGTTTGCCACCACTGTCCTGGGAGAATCTAATGGAGTCCCTGAGCTGACTGGAGGTGGAGCCCCGGCAGTGATGCAGGTGATGGGCACAGGCTGTGAGTGCAGATCTTGGCCAGCTCCACTCCCACTCATCTCCTATTGTGTGGCCCAGTTCCTAAAAGGCCATGGACCAGTGAGTGGGTTGGGACCCCGCTGGCCTGGAGAATCAAGAAGGAAAATAGAGGAGATGAGTGAGAGGCCATGGTTGTAAACTTTACCTGTCTTTCTACAAGCCTTTGTTTACATTCTTCAGAAAATATAGCTGTATTTTGGTTGACAGAAAAGAAGAAGGAAGCGGGGAACAGAAATTTAAGATGAAAATCTAGAAATTATATCATATAAACTTACATTATATTCCAACTAGTGCTTTAAAATATCTACTAAATTAGCCCAATGGGAAAAGAAAGTTAACCTATATTCCTGGGAGTCTAAAGCAGAGGCTAGGGGTGCGAGAACCAAGTACAATATGTGTTTATTGTGAATGTTCACTTAATATTTGTAGTCTATTCTGTCACATATCTCTACTATTAATTTAACATAGATAGTAATCCTCTAGGTTTACCTGTAAAATTGATGCATCAGGAAGATGAACCAAGTATGTTTGAAGACTTGGGGTTCTATTTGGCACCCTCTGACATAAGCAAGGTGAGGAACCTGCTTTCAGCTCCCTGCATTACCATGTCCCCTAACTCTCTTCTGGCTGGGCCCTCCCTGTAAGTGGAGGACCCTAGTTTGCCTGCTCCAGCCAGCCCAGTTCTTTGTCATCAGCCATCTTGCTGAGGGGTCTGTGGGTGGCTAGGAGGAGAAATCAGAAAGACGAGCATCCTGGTTTCAGAACCCCAGACCAAGGAGGACAAGACGACCATTAGAAATTTGAGGTTTCCTGCCTGTTGCTCATCTCAATCTGTCAAATAAGTCAGTGCTTTAATTTACATTTCTGTGGAACAGAGATGGGCAGACCAGTCCCTCTCTCTTTTTCTTTTCTTTTCCCCCCTCCTTTCTTTTGCTTGTCAAAAGAATGATTGAGCCCAGGGCTACCAAGAATGGTGTATGCTTCTTAGAGACAGAACAAAATAGGTTTGTATGGAAAACCATCCTCAAAGTGCTTTAAGATATGGCTGGTCTTATTCTCCAAGGTCTTATTGTGTTACGTGTTTCAAAAACTCCACTAGTTAAAATTTAAAGTATAGCAAATTCCTTAATAGTATGATGGTCTAATTTTAAAGTTTTATTCTCTGGCCATGTTGTTTTAGAATAGCACCTGTATAAATCAGTATGCAAGTTCAGTGAGAGACAATCTGATCTTTAGGGAGTCTGATTTATTCTGTCTTGTTATTAAAATGAGGGATTCAAGTAATCTGTGTCCTGGGATTTGAGAGAAGAGAGAGGTCTTCGTGGGCTCAAATAGCTGAATCAGACTCCATGGAGGAGGTGGTGACTGACTTCTACCCTCAAAGGAAGGCAGGATCTGGAGAGAAGGGAGGCAAAAGTCCAATATGGCAGACAGAAGAGGGTGGGCAAGCACAGCCTCAGAGAACCATCTTTGAGGGTGCCTAGCCCAAGCTCTTGTACTGAAACAAACCCCTATTTCTTAATGACCCCACTGCAACTGTTGTTTATATCATCATACTTTTGTGTTGTCCCTTAGCCACTCCCATGTGTATGTGTGTGGGTGTGTGTGTTTTGGATAGGGTGAAGTTAAACGGGGGAGAGAGTGGATCCAAATATAAGCCTGAATTCTTGGAGGGCATAGGCCAATTTTTGTCTCTATTAAATCTTTCTTAGTTAAGCTCATAGTGTTTAAAATACTCTTGTTGATCAGAATTGACTCATACTGATTTTAGCATGTTCAAAACCAGTGCCCTTTCTCCTTAAAGGGAATGCTTATGAGAACTTAATAAATGCATTTGTTGAAGATGGAATCTAGTGAGATGGATTAATGACATTTTGAAAGTGGTTTTCGAAAATGTATTTGTTGTTTAGTCACAGCAAGAGTGGTTTGGATAGCATCAGTTTTAGTGGACTTTCTAATTCAGCAAAATGACAGTTTAATTTCTCATTGCAGTGTAACTCATTAAAGTGAACATTGTTTTCCCACAATTAATTTCAGCACCTATATAAATTTACTGGCCCTGTCATGACAAAATACCACTTAACAGAAATTAATTTTCTCAGAGTTCTGGGGACTGGAAGTTCAAGATCAAGTTGCTGGCAGGGCTGGTTTCCTCTGAGGGGAGGCTGTGTTCCAAGCTGCACCTTGCACATGGCCACATTTTTGCTGTTTACACACGATTGTCCCTTTGTGCACACATCCCAGTGCCTCTCTCTGTGTCCTAATCTCTTATAAAGATATCAGTCAGATTGGGTCAGGGCCACCCTAATGGCCTCATTTCAACTTAATCAGCCCTTTCTCCAAGTACAGTGTGGCCACATTCCAAGGAAGAGTTAGGGCTTCTGTAGTACTATATGAAGGGAACACAGTTCAACCCACAACACACCCTGTCTGTCTGTCTGTCTATAGCTGGGTATGTTGGTGCAAACCTGTAATTACAGGAGGATCTCTGTGGGTTCTAAGCCAGCCTGGGGTACATAGCAAAATTCTGTCTCCAAAAAAATCTATCTATATAGACTCATGTGCATGTGCACATATGTCCACAAGTACACACCCATAATTTATACAAAAGATACACATATTGAGTTAGGGATACATGGAAAGGAACTTGGTTACAGAATAGTAGGTCTAGAGTGAATGTCACAGTGCCCCTTTCAGTCCTTTTCTTTTACTTTCAGAGGAGATGAGTATTTCAGCTGAGACAGTAACTACCATGTGAATGTAGCAGGCAGAGGCAGTGTAGTGCAAACCTACAAAGAAGTGTCTGGATGTTGTGATGATACTGATCTCAGCCTGCAGCTCACCTGTCTGGGAGACAACGGCCTTTATTGTGAAATGTATCTGTCCCACTTGCAGGATGCTTAAGATGACTTTTTAAGCTATGAAATGATAACTTTTAATGAGAGTTGTTTTTTAAAAATTTTCCTTACTTGACAAAATAAAATTGTTGTCAACCCAGGTCTGCAAAATCCAGCTGGTCTCCAGAAAACATTCCCAGCAAGTAGGCCAGTTTAGTAAGATAAAGGTGCTTCCTCTTTGGCATTAGGAAGCCACTAACTTTTAAAATGTTGCCCCTGAAAAGGACCTAAGAGCTTACAGTAATTAAAATTATTTTTTCCTGATTTTAAGGTAATACAAGTAGATATTTAAAAAGAAAATTTTAAAAACACTCTTCTATGAAGAAATAAAACAAAATTTCATAGCAAAATAATAAGAGAATAACAATGGTTAATATACTATGAATCATGATAAGAATGGTCAAAATGTTACTCCCAATACAAGTCATAAACTAAAAGAATCTCTTACAAAGAAGAAATAAATAAAAGGACAAAACTTTTTTTTAATGAAAAAAAGAAACTAATGGTGTAAATGGAACAAATTAGCATCTATTTTAAAATAGTTTTGAAATAACAGAATAGATAATTTGGGGAGTTATTTGAACTTCTCGCTATTTCCTATTTATCTACTATTTTACTATGGATATAGATATAGATCTTACTCATGTAAGAGAAACCATGAGATATTCAACCTTGTGTCTGACTTATTTAATTTAACATTATGTTCTCCAGTTGCATCTGTTAGCTTATGAATGCCTCAAGTTTATTTTTCTTTATGGGAGAATACTGTAAGGAAATGGATGAAAAAGTAACCTTTCTACATTTTGGTGGGAATGTAAACTACTATAACCACTATGGAAATCAGAGTGGAGATTTCTCAAAACGTTAAAAATAGAAATTCTGTTTAACCTAGCTATCCCCCTTCTAGGTATCTTACCAAAAGAGTTAAAGCCATCATATTATAAGGATACAAGAATGCCCATGTTTATAGCAGCACCATTTATAATAGCTAAATCTTGGAAAGTGTATATGCCCATCAACAGATGAATGGATAAAGAAAATGTGGTATTTATACACAATGAGGTTTGGAATAATTTGTAACAGAGTGCTGCTGAAATGAGCTGGGCTAATGACATTGAGGGACAACAGAAGGTGGGGCTTATAAAAAGTAGAATTTGGAAAGCAGTCATGTGTTTTCAACACAGACAGTCTCCATCTTTTCTTGACTCTCCTGGTTGAGAAGGGTGTTCCTCACAGGCTAGATAGATTTCCAGAACTTTTTCATTACCTCAAACTGAAACTTTGTATGTATTAAACAATAACTTCCCTTTCCCCCATAACCCTCAACCCCTCGTACCACTATTCGACTTTATACCTCTAAGAATCTGACTAGTCCAGTTAACCTCATATAAGTGGAACCATGTAATATCAGCCCCTTTGTTTCTGGCTTATATCACTTAGCATAATGTTTTCAAACTTTATACATGTTTCAGAATTTCATTCTTTTCTAAGGATTAATAATATTCCACTGGATTTATATAACACATTTTTTTTCCATTCATCATACGTGCACACTTGGGTTGTTTCTACTTTTTGACTATTGTAATAATGGTGCTATTATATGGGTGTACAAGTATCTTTTTGAGGCCCTGCTTTTGGTTCTTTTTGATCCTTTTCTGAAGTGGAGTTGCTGGATCACATAGTAATTCTGTGTTTAAGTTGAAGATCACCTATTCTGTCTTCCATGGTTGTTTTACCATGCATCCCAAGATTCATTTATTTGCCCACATCCTTGCTAGCACTTGTTTTTTTCTGATCTTTAAAAATAGCCCTCCTGATGGCTTTGAAGTGATATTTCAAAATGAAGCATTACTTTTTGGTGGCTGGTTCTTTGGCTTTAGTTATTTTAAACATGCTCTTACTGAAGGCTCAGGAATAAAGCAAAAATAAACTGTCCTGGAAACCTGGAAAGCCTGACTGTAATAGAATTAGTTGTTGGTTTGGAATTCTACTTGTGCCCTCAACAGGCCTAGAATTTTTTTTTTGTACAGGTTAAATTTATTATCCTTTTTTTTACCCCCATTAACTTTATTGGTACATTTTAGGTATAAAATACAGTTACATTGATCATTGGGATCTTGTACCATTACATGATGTATCTTGGTTCTTATTTTTTTTCCCCTTCCCTTGCCCTCCCTTCACCCCCTCC
>NW_004624799.1:10496354-10507525 GCF_000247695.1 Heterocephalus glaber | reverse complement strand
TTTTTTTTTTTTTTGGTACCAGGGATCAAACTCGGGTCCTTGCGCTTGCGAAGCAGGCAGCAGAACCACTCATCTCCGGCCCTTGGAATCTTAACAGTTATATGCCTATGCATAGATTTTTCTTTTGAGCAAGGCTAGTTGGAGTCCATATGCCTCACTTATCTGTATGTCAAATTCTTTTTTCTTGCTTCGGAAGTTTTCTGCCAGGACTTCTGTGAACACTTTTTTTTATGTCATCTGGACTCTCTCCTCTTTCTTCCTTGACTCCAAACAGTCTTATGTTATTCTTCTTTGCATCATCTAACAGCTGCTTGATTGATTCCTCATGGTCCCTTACTATTTAAAAGAAATTTTCTTTTCCTGGTACTAATTGCAATCTCATCTTGTATATCTGAGATTCTTTTGTCACATTGGCTCAGTCTGCTGCATAAACCTTCAGTGGAGTTTTTAATCTCCTGGAAATCTGTTTGGATGTTTTCTGGATTCCATTTGTTTCCTATGTTGGGATTCCATCATGTTCCTCAGCTCCTCTATTTTTTTTATCTGTGTCCTCTCTAGATTTATTAATCATGTCTTGTACTCTGGGCATAATCTCTGCTGTTATCTGAGAAATTGTTTCTTATTTCATTTTTTCCAGATCCTCTTTTGTTGCCAGTTCAGGGAGTCCAGGTGTTTGAGTATCAGATTGTTCCATCTCCTTTCCCTTTGGGCTTGCTTTTGGTGATCTGGAAGTCTGGTTTTGAGACTTGTTTACATGTCTTCTCATTTCAGTGGTGTGTGGGGGAGGTGTGTGTTGCCAGTGCTGGCAAGGTTCACCTCCTCGGTGCTGGGGGCAGCTGTGCTCCTTAGCCAGAATCTTCTTTTGTAATGCACAGTCAGTAGCATCATTTAAATCTGGATGGTTTTCTGGAGCTGTGAAGAGCAACCTATATGTATTCATAGTAACGGACAAGAATATCTGGCTACCATTCCTAATTCCATGTTGTAGGTATTAATTCTCTTTTATGACATTGGGGTGACTAATGATTCTGTACAGAAGAAGGAATGAAATTTTGTGAAATATTACTATTCAGTTCCTATCCTAACCTGATGCTGCCATCATGAAGCATCCTTGTTTTGTTAAATAGATAAGCAGGAACTGCTGCCCACTCTCTTGGCCATCCCATAAACATCCCTGAGATGTTTGGTGGTTTTATATTGAATATCTACAGCACTGCACACATTTTAGGTTATAATTGTCCAGACTGATGGGACACATTGGGAAATATAAGTGGGATTAGAATTAGAGATGTAAATATAGCAAAGGAAGGACCTTCATTCTTTTAGTTATTTCCTGGTTGTTTCTTTTCCACTCTACCCTGTCTTGACATTCATGATTCCTTGTACCCATTTACTGCTCCCATTAGTTTCAGGTGGGGCTTTCTATTTTTGTTCTTTAAGCAAAAGTTCTTAACTAAATTATATATTCTTTACCCCTAAAGTAATAACTAAATGCTTATTGATAACTTCTTAGTATTTAAGGGAAGAAAAAGTACATAAACCCATGGGACATACTGTCATTGATGGAATGCTTTTGTGGTATGTGTGTGAACCTGTTCCTTTTGTAGGATAACCTTTAGGTAAGGATGCTTGCTTATTATAAAGTATAGTGGAAATCAAAATGACGAGGTAAATTGCCATTTATCTCCCAATACTGTACCCTTTTGTATCACCTTTATGTTTTTGGTCAATTTGATCCTGTACCTTTTCTTTAAATTAGGGACACAGAAAACAGGTCTGGTGTTATAATTTTGGTTGGTACATCTCCAGAAACAACTGGGGAAAATATTTTGTGAGCATATTATATTCTAGAAATGATTATAGCTTTAAAAAAATCTTTCAAAATGTAGTCAGTGCTGTAATACATTATGTACTTACTTTCACAACTACACTACTAATGAGAATTGCTTTGGTTTTGACATTCACATCATGAAAGTACAAAAATGCCCAAGGTAGTACTTGCTGTTCCAATGTCTCAGAACTGAATTAAGTAGATGTTCCTAGTATCAGAAACCTGACACCATGAGACATAGAGAAGAATGAAAAAGAAAACCCCAGATATACAGGAAAGTGAAAAGATTAAGTCAACTATTATAATGTGTACATTGGTACAGTCTCTTCCATTTTAAAAATCCATTATTCTAACCTTCAAGTGTGGCATATTGTTTTGCTAAGGAAAATATAAAACTGGTTAGCTGAAGTTTCTACAGAATAGAAGAACATTTCAAAGAGAAGTATTAACTGAGAATAGGAACAACTATAACAGTTATCTTCATTTACTCTATCTGGCCATGCTTGGGAACAATAGCCACATCTTTAGTTAGAGTAAGTTCCTCTGCCTACTGAAATGAAAATTCCTATACTTTTTGAGTCTTTATGTGAGAAATGACCTCCTACAGTCATTGTGAATTCTTCTCTTGTCCTCAGTTGTGGACATATATCTGACATGCATTTGGAACCAGAAGAGTGGAAATCCATTCATTTATTCCTTTAATACATTTATTGAGCATTTGTTTTATGCAACACTGTTTTAAGCACTGAAGATACAACAGTGAACTGAAAAGATAAAAATACCTTCTTTATATGGAGCTTGTATCCTAGTGAGAGAGATAGACAACAGATTAGCTAAATAAACTGTGTCAGATGGTAAACAAGGCTTAGGGAATGAGGATGTAGAGTGTGGAGTTAAACATATAAATAGTGTAGCCGTGGAAAGGCCTTATTGAAAAGGAGAACTTTGAGAAAATACCTGAAGAAAGTATGAGATTAATCCTTAAAATATCTGAGAGAAGGATACTCCAGAAAAAGCTCTATGGCAAGGGTGAGCTGACATATAAAAGGAATAACATGGAGGCCACCATGGTGCCAGGAGAATAAATACAAGGCAGAGTAACAGTAGGAGAAGTCAGAAAGGTCTGGAGGCCAAGGCAAGGGGCCTTTAAGGTCATGGTAAAAATTTTGGCTTTCAACATGAGAGGTTATTTAGGAGTTTAGAACAGAAGAATGGCCTCTGTTTTAGGTTTCAATAGTATTACTCTGCAACTGAGGAATGAAAGTGATGAAATTAGAAGCAAAGACCAGTCAGGAGCCTCTTGTCATAGTCTAGATAGCTAGTGATGGTGGTTTGGAACAAGAGGGAGGCAGTATAGCTGTGAGAAGTGCATAAATTTTGGATAGATTTGACAAGATTTGTCAGTAGAGTGGGAATGGGTGTATCAGAGAAGAGTAAGAGATTCTTTAGAGATTTATTACCAGAGTAACTGGCAGGTTGAAATTGCTATTGATTGAGATGGGAAGGAGTAAGGACGAAGCAGGCTTTAGAAAGGAACTTTGGGAGCTCTTTAAGACCTCACTTTAAGACCAATGAAATTAAGACATCTATCAGCTATCCAGAGGGCATAGGGGAGAGGTGTGAAGTGAAGGTAGAAATTTGAGCATCATCAGCATATAAATGGTATTTCAGGCTGAGAAGCTGTATAAGTGTATTTCAGAAAGAAATCTGAAAAGGTCCTAAGTGTGTTAATCCATTTTCTGTTGCAGTGACAAAATATCTGAGATAAACTTAAAAGGAGAAAGGTTTGTTTGGGTTCATAGTTGAAGAGGCTTTTCATCTATGGCCACTTGGCCCTGTTGTCTTTAGGCCTGTGGAAAGGCAGTAGTACATAATGATGGGAAATACATGTTAGAAAAAACTGCTTACTTCATGGAAGCCAAAGCAAAAAGAAAGAGGGAGAGACAGGGTCCATATCGCCCCTTCAAGGACATGCCACCAGTGGCCTCACTTCTTTCCACTAGGCTTCATCTCCTAAAGGGCATACCATCTCCCAATAGCACCACAGGCTGGTGATCAAGCCTTTAGCACTTGGCCTTTGGGGTTATTTCAGACATAAACCATAATATTCCCTCTTAGCCCCCAAAGGCTCATGTTGATATTGTACTGTAATATGAATTTAGCCTATCTCTAGAGTCCCCAAAGCCTCAACAGTTCTAGTAGTACTCCAAAGTTCAAGTTGAACGTTTCCTTTGAGACTCAAGGCAAAGTTTTAGCTGTGAGCCCCAGTAAAAATCAAAGAACAAGTTATATACTTCCAAGATGCTATGGCACCGAGTAAACATTCCCATTCTAGAAGGGGAGAAATAAGGGAAGAGAATGGAAGGATTGAATCAAAACAAGACTGAAACAAGGCAGGCCAAACATTAAATCCTGTAGCTTCATATCTGGCATCTGGGGCACATGGAATTGCAAGGTGAGCTCCAAAGGGATTAGGTAACCCCACCACTAGTCTTGGTGGCTGCAGTCCACCTGGCTTCTTTCTTCAACTGGCTCTGTTCATTGGCTCTGGTTTTCCTCAGCAGATGTTCCAAATCCTTGGCATCTCTAACTTTGTGGGGTCTTCATTGCAGCTTTGGTTTTATTCTCACAGCTTCATTCAGTGCACTCTCAGGGGCTGCTGGTAGTGACTCTAATTCTGCCATATACTGCCTAGTCTCCAAGGATTTCTATCAGAATCTTGTTGGAAGCCTCCATGACCCCACAACTCTTGCATTCTGCATGCCTGCAAACTAGCATCATGTGAACAATGCCAAAGTGTGCCACTGGCTGAAGTAGTAGCCAGCCTGCTTGGACGATGGCGGTAACATGGCAGTAACATCCAGTGCCTGGATGTCTGAACATGGAGAGTCAGATTCCAGGGAAACAATTCCTTACATGGCGCTATACAAGAAGAGTGCCCTGAGCTTGTCTTCTCAAACAAAAATCTTTGAGGCTACAATAGGTATGTTCTTGCTAATTCCTGAAATGCTCTCAAGGCATTTTTCTTGTTGTCCTGGTGCAAAGCAAGTGGCTTCTTTTTAAGGGTGGCAGTCTTTTTGGCAATTGTACCATCCTTGGCTACAACTTTAAATGTTTTCCCTTTCTGACAAAATTGCAAGTTTTTCCAATTTTTATCTCCTTTTAAAAAATTATTATTATTCCTGATTCTTACTGTAAATCTGGCTGGAAACAGCCAGCAATATCCATACTACAGCCATAATGTTGTGCTACCTTGAAATTTCCTTCACCAAGTAAGCTGATCCATTACCTTTAAACTCTACCTTCCATAAAATCTCAGAGCATGGAAAAAAATGTAAAGTTCTTTGCCAGAATCTAATACAAATGGCCTCTAGTCCAATTCTGAATAGAATTCCCAATTCTTCATTTTTGTCTGAAACTACACCATTATAGCCTTAACTGCCCATATTTCTGTCAGCATTCTAGTCTGAGTGCCCATCAGAATGGTCCAGTAAGTGCTAGTTATAGCATCCTGGGTCTCTTTTTTTTTTTTAGCCCATTCCTCCAAACTCCTCCCATAAACCACTTTCAAAGGCTTCTGAACCATATTGTCAAGAATAGTCACAACAACAGTCCCACTTCAAGGTACTGATTTTCTGTGTTAGCTTTCCATCATTATGACAAAATATCTGAGATAACAACTTAAAAGGGAACAAGCTTTGTTTTGGTTCAGAGTTTCAGAAGTCAGTTCATGATCATTTGGACCGGTTGCTTTTGGGCATGTGACAAGGCAATATACCATGCTGGGAAATGCATGGCAGAAGACTCTGATCACCTTATGGCAGCCAGGAAGTAGAGGAGAGAGAAGAGGGGTCAAGGTCCTAATACTCCTTCAAGGGCACACCCTCAGTGACCTCACTTCCTTTCGCTAGGTCCCATCTCCTAAACTTTGTACCACCTCCCTAGAGTGCCAAAGGCTAGTGATCAGGATTTTATCACTTGGCTTTTGGGGAACATTTCAGACTCAAACCACAATACACTGTTACTTTTAGAAGTTGACCATTTGATAAAGAAATAGCAAAGGAGCCTGAGAAGAATGTACAGAGAAGGAGAAAGAAAACTGGGAAATTGTGCTTTCCCGAAAGCCAATTGAGGAAAGGGTTTCAAGGATGAGACATTAGTCTGTATCACATGCTACTATTAGAGGAGTGACCAGTGAGCAGACGGGTGAGGACCTCAGCCACATGGAGCTGGGGCTGTGGCCCACCCACCTCACGCTGCCCCCAACCTCACCTCACTCTGTCCCCACCCCACCTCCAAGCAATGAGCAGAGCCGTGCAGGCACCTGCAGCACCACTGAGCCAAGCACCCCCACCCCAGCCCAGCAGGACCCCACCACCCCCCAACCCTGTCACCTCTGACCTCCTGGCTGCATAGGTACCTGGTCCCACACTGCACACACTGCAGAGGCATAGGGGGTCATAAAGCCCATTGTCCTGAGCTCCAGAAGATAGAGCACAAGTGAACAACAGAAAGAGGGCCTCTCTCAGGCTCCTTGATGAAAATTAAAGTCCACTGGAAAAGTGAAGAGAATCTCTGCAATAACGGCACACTAGACCACTGTAGTTGGTAAGTCGGAGGGATCATCACCTCCCATCAGAACCTGGACTATCTTAAGGGGAAAGGCAGCTGGAACCTGCAGTAGAACCTTGCAGAGTTCAACCCTGCAGGAGGTCAGGGAGCTCAACTCAGGGGTCTGCTACTGGCTTGCTGAGACTAATTGACTTATATCTGCACACTGCTGTCCATGTTGTCTATTTTGAGCAGAGACATACCCTGAAGGAGGCCCTTCATTTTTATTTTTTATTTGTTATTCTCAAAATTATATTTTGTCTTATTTTTAATTTTTAATTTTTATTTTTTTCTACTCTTTTCAAATTTTTCTTTTATTTCTTCTTTTTCCTTTTTTTTCTTTTCTTTCTCTCTCACTCTCTTGCTCTCGCACATTGTTCTTCATATCCCTTTTTGTCCCTGTTCTGGCCCTAATTCAGATTTCTTCTTTCTTCTTCCTTCTCTCAATTGTCACTAGTTTTAAAGGAAAGTAGATACAGTTTCTAGCTTCCCTATTGGTGTTAGGTTGTTCTGTTCTCATCTTTGTTCTTTCATTCTGTCTTTTCCTCTTGTCTTCAACAGTTTCCTAGAGTTTGCATGATCTTCCTCTGTCCTCTGGCCTCACTGCTAACTTTTCCCTATCCTTCTATCTACCTTTCCCTCCTTCCCCAACTCCTTCTAAGTCCCCATCCTGAGGGGTAAAGTTGCTATATTGAAGAGTTTATTCACTGTAAACATATTTTGTGCTGGTCTTGGATTTTTATTTAATTCACACAGTTAAAGGTGATAGATTAGTAACTACCACAAATTGTTATTTTCTAAGCTGTGCTTGATGCTAGGTGTTGCTGAATGTATCACTTGGGCTAAGGTGTTGTGATTGATCTAATTAGTTGTCCTTCCTGATATAATGAAAATGAGATTGCCTCAGAGTCATTAGAGACTCAAAACCTAAAGACCAGCTATATCTGGAAGACACCTCTGAGAAGCAATCATTCCATAAGGGTTCTCAGTACAAGCAACAAAGATACAATAAGCAATATCAAAGTATCAACCCAGGAATTAAACCAAAGACAGTACCAACAACAAAAATAAAAATGAGAAGACATTTAAGCAAGGCACAAACCCAGACTTTCACCCCACCAAAGGAAAATTCTGGGGGAAACAAGGTAGAAAAGTCTGATAATCAACCACCTGGATACCCGAACTGATAGCACAAGAAGTAACAAAAAAGATGAATGAGGCTCTAGAAAAATTCAAAACAGAAAAAATTTCCCAGATAACTACAGAAATGGTGAGCAGAATGAAAGACATAATTAGAGACTGTAAAACAGAAACAGATAAAAAAAAATAGATGAGTTCAAGACAATGATGGAAACCATGAATGCCCATCATAGGAAAGAAGTGGAAAACATGAATACCCTAAAAAGGAATGAAGTGGGATCCATGAAACAGATTTGAACAGATATCCAGGAGATTAAAAACTCTATTGAAAGCATACACAGCAGACTGAGCCAATCTGAAGACAGAATATCAGATAAAGAAGACAGGATGGCAGTCAGTGACCATCTTAAAAATAGTAAGGGACCATGAGAATCCAATCCAACAGCTCCTAGATGACACAAAGAAGAATAATATAAGACTGATAGGAGTCCATGAAAAAGCAGGCAAAAGTAAAAATGACATTAAAAAACTTCACAGAATTAATGACAGAAAATGTCCCAAAAAGAACAAAAGAATTTGATATACAGATAAGTGAGGAATATAGGGCACCAAATAGCCATGATCAAAAAAAATCTACACCAAGACATATAATAATCAAGATCTCAGAAACCCAACAGAAGAACAAAATACTACAAGCACTTAGAGAAAAGAAATAAATCACATGCAAAGGAAAGCCCATCAGAATTACAGCAGACTTCTCAACACAAACCCTCAAGTCAAGGAGAGCCTGGAGTGAGGTATTTCAAGCCCTGAAAGAAAACAACCTCCAACCTAGACTAATGTATCCTGCAAAACTAGCTTTCAAAATTGATTGGGAAATAAAATACTTCCATGACAAAGAACACCTGAGAAACTTCATGAAAGCCAAACTAGCTCTCCAAACAATCCTAAACAACATCCTAGTAACAAAGGTCACAACTCCATGAGGCCCAATAGAGCAAATTCATCAGGCAAGGCAAGAAATTAAAGGGAGAGGGAGAAAAATTTTAAAAAGAACCAACAACAGGAAAATAATGATAATGATAAGTCAATACATATCAGTTATAACCATAAATGTTAATGGCCTCGATTCACCAATTAAAAGAAAAAGACTGGCATAATGGATTAGGAAGCAAAGTCCAACAATATGCTTTATACACAAAATGAACCTAGTTAAAAAACAAATTCAAAGACTGAAAGTAAAAGAATGAAAAACAGTTCTTCATTTGACAGGAATCAGGAAAAAACAGGGGTAGCTATCTTATTTGCAGACAAAGTAAATTTTAAACCAAAACTAAGAGAGACAAAGAAGGTCATTACATCCTTGTAAAGGGAACAATTCAAGAGGAAGAGATGACAATCAAAAATATATATGCATCAAACACTAGGGCACCCAACTATACAAAACAAATATTAGGGGACATGAAAAACCAAATAAGCACTAATACAATTGTAGTGGGGGACCTCAGTACCCCACTGTCACAAAGAGACAGATCATCTAGGTGAAAAATCAACAACGAAATACTAGAACTGAACCAAGCTTTTGAACAAATGGTCTTAACAGACGTCTACAGAGCGTTCCACCCCACAAAATCAGAATGTACATTTTTTTTGACTGCACACAGGTCATTCTCCAAAATACACCACATACGACCTCATAGAACATGTTTAAGTACATGCAGAGGAATTGAAGTTATCTTGTGTATATTGCCAGACCATAGTGCAATTAAACTGGAGATCAGTAGCATAAGAAACTGCAAAAACTTTACAAACACATGGAAATTGAATAACACTCTCTTGAATAACCATTGGGTCACAGAGGAAATTAAAGAAGAAATTAGACAGTTTTTACAAATAAATGATAATGTCAGTACAACATACAGGAATCTGTGGGACACAGTGAAAGCAGTTCTACAAGGGAAATTCATAGCAGTGAATGCCCCTATTAGGAAAACAGAGAGAGCTCAAATAAATAACCTAATACTGAACCTCAAGCTCCTAGAAAAAAGAAGAGCATGACAAACCCAAAGCTCATATAAGAGAAGAAATTATAAAGATCAGAACAGAAATCAATGCAATGGAAACTAAGAGAATGATACAAAAATCAATGAATCAAAGAGTTGGTTTTTCGAAAGAATAAAGAAAAGTGATAAACCCTTAGCCAACCTTATCAAAAAAAGGAAAGTAAAGGCTCAAATCCATGCAGTTAGGAATGAAAAAGATGAAATCACAACAGATCCAGCAGAAATCCAGAGGATCATCAGTACCTGCTCTGAGAATGTGTTCTCTAATAAAATGGAAAACAGAGGACATGGACAGATTTCTAGATACATATGAATTACCAAATTTGAATGAAGAAGATACAAAAATTCTAAACACTGCAATTACAATCAGTCAAATTAAAAATGTAATTAAAAATTTACCAGCAAATAAGATCCCAGGTCCTGATGGCTTCACTGCTGAACTCTACAAGACATTTAGAGAAGAACTATTGCCACTACTCTTTAAAATTTTCAGTGAAATTGAAAGGGAAGCAATACTTCCAAATTCATTCCTGGAAGCAAGTGTTACTTTGATTCCAAAACTAGGGAAAGACCCAACCAAAAAAGAGAACTACAGGCCAATCTCCATAATGAACATAGATGCAAAAATCCTCAACAAGATCCTGGCAAACAGAATACAGAGGGTCATCAAGAAGATCATACACCCTGACCAAGTTGGATTTATCACAGGGATGCAAGTTCAACATACTTATATCAATAAATGTAATCTGTTAATATTAACAGATTGAAGATCAACACCCATTCATGATAAAAATCCTACAGAAAATTGGAGTAGAGGGTCTTCATCTCAACTTGATAAAGGCTATCTATGAAAAACCAACAGCTGACATCATACCAAATGGTCAAAAACTGAAAACCTTCACACTAAAATTAGGAACAAGACAAGGATGTCCACTATCACCACTCCTATTCAATATGGTTTTAGAAACATGAGACACAGCAATTAGACAAGAAAAAGAAGTAAAAGGAATAAAGACAGGAAAGGCAGAATTTAAACTGTCATTATTTGCTGATGATATGATACTCTACCTTGAAGACCCAAAAACTCCTCCAAAAGACTTCTAGACTTAATTGACAGATACAGTACAGTAGCTGGTAAGGTAAACTCTTCAAAAATCAGTAGTCTTCTTGTACAGAAATAACAGACTCAGTGAGAGAGAAATTAGGGAAACAATCCCTTTCACAATAGCATCCAAAAAAATGAAATATCTAGGAGTCAATCTAATGAAGGAAGCAAAAGACCTCTACATTGAGAACTGCAACACTCTGAAAAAAGAGATCAAAGAGGATATAAGAAAATGAAAAGATATCCCTTGTTCCTGGGTAGGAAAAACCAATATAGTGAAAATGGCCATACTTCCAAAACTGCTACACAGATTCAACGCAGTCCTGTTTGAAATCCCAACATATTTCACAGAACTAGAGAAAATAATCCAAAAGTTCATCTGGAACCAGAAGAGACCTAGAATAGCAAAAGCAATTCTAGG
>NW_004624799.1:10461987-10472289 GCF_000247695.1 Heterocephalus glaber | reverse complement strand
AGATGCAGATGAAAACAACACTGAGATTCCACCTCACCCCAGAAAGAATGGCTGCTATCAAGAAATCAACCAATAACAAATGTTGGTGGGGTTGTGGTGAGAAAGGAACCTTTCTCCACTGTTGGTGGGAGTGTAGACTGGTGCAACCACTGTGGAAATCAATATGGAGATACCTCAGAGAACTAGGATTAGAGGTCCCATTTAACTCAGCTATTCCCCTGCTGGGTGTCTTCCTAAAAGAATTAAAAGAATCATACTACAGTGATTTATGTGCACCAATGTTCATAGCACCACAGTTAACAGCTAAAACTTGGAAACAGCCCAAATGCCCATCAACTGGAGACTGGATAAAGATATGGGTTTTTTAGGGTCGGGGATTTAGCTCAGTGGCTTTGCTGCCTGCTACACAAGCGCAAAGACCCGAGTTCAATCCCCAGTCCCCAAAAATAAATAAATAAATAATGGGTTTTTTGTTTGTTGTTTTTATAAAATGGAGTACTACTCAGCAATAAAGAATGAGAAACTGGAGACATTTATAGCTAAATGGATGCATATTGAGGACATACTCTTAAGTGAAATAGGGCACACATGTGTAAATACCAAATAGTTTCTCTAGTGTGAGGAACTGAAAGTGTAAATAAGGACCAAAAAGAATAATAGATAATGTGAAATAGGAAGAAAAGGTCCAAAGGGGAAGGGTAAGTGAGAGGTGTAGGAGAAAGGAAAGAAGGGAAAGGAATAAATATGAGAAAAGGAAAAAACGGAAACAAACTCTTTGTAAATAGGGAGGGGTGGAGGTGTTGAAGGGAGGGCAGGGGAATGGGGAAAAAAATAAAGGTACAAATTCCCAATAATGAATGTCATCATACTGTATACCTAAAATGTACCAATAAACTTCTTGAATAAAAAAAAAACTAAGGTAAATACAAGGACACAATGTTTTTGTTCATTTACACACAAATAGGATTTAAAATAGGGATAAATTAGAAGAAAGGGATGGTATTTCTAATGATAAAAACCAGTACCTATATTCTTGGATACCAGACATTGTATAAAGTGATCTACATATGGGGCTGGGGATTTAGCTCAGTGGTGCCACTGCCTGCCTTGCAAGCACAAGGTCCTGAGTTTGATCCCTGGTACCAAAAAAAAAAGTGATCTACATATGGAGACTCAATTTGAAAAAATACATTAGGTCTATCTTTGTTGAAGCATCCTTCATAAAATAGCAAGATCACGAGAGCTGTGATAAAGCAGGTTTATAGAGATGGAGTACAAAGAAAGGCAAAAGGTAAGAAGAGCAGTTCAGTGTCTGAATGTTTTTTGCAAGAAATGACATGGACTTGAATTAAGTATAAGTGAAAATACATAGTTCGGTTGATTGGAACCAGTTCATTTTAAACTTCTGATAGCAATCAGCAGAATAGTGCATTTTCTAGTTTAAGACAGGAAAATAGAATCTAGATGGCCTGCGTTTTATCCTAGGCCCTTCAATGAGATGTAGAAACACTCCATGAGGCCTAACCCTCTGTTTTATCTGAGACGGAAACCCAGGGGCAACAAACTCTACACTCTCTCTCCCTTTCTACAGTGAGGTTGTGGACATGTTCCTATAGTTCATGTTCCAGTGCATCTCCAAATGACTCAAATTTCTTGATCATTAAACTTCTGTGAAATACTAATCCCATTGTTAACTGTCTTACAGATTCCATTGTGATTGGATTTTGGGTTGGTCTTGCAGTTTTTGTGATTTTCATGTTTTTTGTGCTGACCTTGCTGACCAAGACAGGCGCCCCACATCAAGAGTAAGTCTGGGCTGTTTGTGAATGTTTGTATGCTCCACAGGGGACTGAGGAACCAGAATCAGGGCTGGGATTTCTTCCAGTGGGTGTAGGGTATGGGCAGGTTATAGATTTGATATGTGAGGTGGGTTTCTACTTTCTTCCTGCCTTTTGTTTGTGTTGCCCTTGTGAAATTGATTGTCTTGGTCCTTTCCTGCAGTCTTCTTGGGCCTGATATTTATATTAAAATGTTGGTTAATTGGAATGTATTTTCTCATTACTCTGAAAAGGATTTAGATGGCTTTCTAGATTAAAAGGAATGAAAAAAGATGGTGGCAAAATAAGATGAGAACTAGTTTTTAAAACTGTTTCAAAAAGCAGAGAAATAATTATTACCACATACTCAGTTAAACCACTTACTGACAATAACTGAGTTAAACACTGAGTTTCCTTGAAACTAACATCAAAAAGGAAACTGCAGATTATGTAATTCTCATCATCATCACATCACTGGTGTGAATTTTGAACTGGTGAAAGAAATTATTAAATGGAGGGTGTTTATGAAGGGTGCTTACTGAACACTGAGTAACAGAGAATATATGCTCAGTTGTGGTTTTTAAAAATTAAGAAGTGTCTTAGAGAATATGTTTTTATACAGATTCTTCAAAAAGAAAGCAAAATAATATGTAGAACTCCTTATTAATTGGTCCCACCAGGCAACAGATAGCCTGCTCAAATTGGCATCATAACTGCTTGTGAGGCTGTAGGGAAAAAGGAACTCTTCTGTATTGTTGGAGGGAATGCAAACTAGTACAACTACTATGGAAATCAAAGTGGAAATTCCTCAAAAAACTAAACATAAAATGTCCATTTGACCCAGATAACCCCCATCTAGGTATTTTCCCAAAAGACTTAAAATCAGCATACTACATGGATACATCCATACCCAGGTTTATAGAGGCATGTTTTATAATAGTTAGATTTTAGAAACAGTGCATACATCCATCAACAGATAAATAGATCAGGAAAATGTGGTATTTATATGCAGTGGAGTACTCTTCTGCCATAAAGCAAGATAAACTTGAAGAAATTTAGATAAATGGATGCAACTTGAGAACATAATTTTAAGTGAAATAAATCAGATACACAGGATTAAATATCTTATGGTTTCTCTTGTATGAGAAACTCAAAATATATGTATGCAAATAAAGAGCAAAATAGAGAATAGATAAATGGGAAGTAAGAAGTTCAGATAAATCTCCAAATTATCCATTTCATTGTTTCAAAAATATTATATGTATATGCTAATTTGTTTCATTTATACTACTAGTTTCAGTTCATTGAAAAGAAAGTTTTATGCTATTATCTGTTTCTTCTTTATAAGAGAGAATCTTTTCTATGTCTTATAATCTGAGTAACTGAAGAAAACAATACACAGTGCATTAATTGTTGTTATTCTGTTATTATTTAGTTATGAAATTTTATTTTTTCAAAAAATAGAAAAATGAGAGCTGGGAATTTAGATCAGTGGTGCCACCACCTGCCTCACAAACACAAGGTCCTGAATTCAATCTCCAGTACCAAAAAATAAAAATGATTAACAATATTTTAAAAAAGAAAAAAGAGGCTGTGGCTAGGGGGAAGGGAAGGGCCCTAGGGCCACAATGCTGAGGAGCCATTTTAGATCTTATGGGTGATTGAAGAAGCCAGGAATGAAACTCAGGTCAAAGGACACAGCTGGCCCAATGTGACCTCTCCAGGAAGCAGCCACAAAATAAAGAACAAGACATCCTGCTGCTACTCTTTCCTATTTCTCGTCTTTGCTCCCTGTTGCCTGAACACAACCAGCAGCCAGAGGCTGGTCAAAGTCCAGTTTACCAGAGCACTTAGCAGAGTGGGGAGAGTTGAGAGAGACACGTAGGAGAGTGAATGGAAGAAATTTCTCACAGATCCTAACATTTTTACACCCAATGTCCCCTTCACTCCTCAGAGCATGGCATCAGCATGCTTTCATGATTGTGTCATATCCTCCTGTCTCTGAAGTCTGTTGTTGGTTTCTTTAGTCTGCACTTGCTCAATAACAAATGACTAGGCAAAAGGAATAAAAGTTGTTCCCACTCTTCAGATATGTCCAGATATCAGGGAATGGAAAAATATTTTAAACACAACATTTTGAATGAAAAAATACCATTTTATTGATGCATAAGGAAACATGTGGCTGAGAATCTCTTTCAGAGCCACTAAAAAGACAAACTTCTCCTTTTTTCTCTCTGTGTTCTCAAAAACACATGCATGTCCCTTTGCTTTTTTATCATACTGGTCTAGGGAATTTGAAAATATGGTGTGCTTTTCAAGCATAGTAACAAAAGCTCAGAACAAACTCAGATTAGTTCAAATCTCATAGAGTAGTCAGGAAATAATACATTACAATCTTCCTTTTCCTCAGAGAGAGAGAGATGGATTTTTTCAGGATTATTGGGCTGGAATTTATGTGACACAGGAGGCAGATGATTTTACAGATGGAAACACCCTACCACAAAATGGAATGCGACCTCTTGGGTTGGTAAATTTCATGTGTCAACTTGGTTAGGCCATGGTATTGAGATATTTGGTCAGACACTATTCTAGATGTTTCTGTGAAGATTTTTAAGATAAAGTTAACATTTAAGTCTGTACACTGTGAGTTAAGCAAATTATCCTCCTTAATGTGGGTGGTCCTCATCTACTCAGTTAAAGGCCTTAGTAGGGTAATACTGATCTCCCCAAACAGTGGCTACTTCCAGTGGACTAGAACTGCAGCTCTTTCCTGGGGCTCTAGTCTGGGCCTACTCTGCAGATTTTGAACCTGTCAGCCTCCACAATCTCATGAGCCAGTTCCTTAAAATCTGTACACATGCAGACCAACATATATATATATATATATATATATATATATATATATATATCTCCTTTTGGCTTTCTTTCTCTGGAGAACTTTGATTATTTCACTTCCAAATGGTCTGTGTCATGGAGACCCTGGGTAACTTAGACTTGCATTCCTAGTATTTCAGTTGGCAGTTTAGTTTTACCACTAGATGATCTATCTCTCTTTTTGGCATCAGATCTGAATGATTCTCAGACACAGAGCAGCAGTTAGTGGTAACCTGCATGCTTCTAACAAGGTGAAGGAAGAAACTATGTATTTTTAATAAAATAATGGATCAGCCCACAAGGTCACTCTCTAAATGGTTCTCCACACAATCTGAGGTGGTATAAGCTATAGCACTTGGAGGGAATGTGTAATAAGTTAGATTATAAGACAGTAACAGTTCCTAGAATCGCAGCATAACAAGACTCAGGTTGATTCTTCCTTTAACTTCATGACTTCCAGGGTTGGCAAGAGGCAGACAGAAGCTTTTCTGTTGATATCTGTACTGTTTGCACCCTTCAGCCTCCTGGATTGATGTGCCAGGGGAGGAAAGGACTTGGGATGTCAGCCTGCCCATCTGTTCTTCAGCCCAGAAGGGTTGTGGGCCTCTTCCCACAGCACTTGGTTCAGAACTGGCTGAGTCCAGCTGATCACCCTGGTGTGGGAGGCTAGTCCTCTGTGTCTAGAAGAGAAGCAGATATCCCTGAGGATGAGGAAAATAGATGGCAGAGGGAAAAAACTACTATAAAGCTGACATCACCCTTCTTAAAAAGCTTTTAGGCTTAAGGCACAGCTTTGCTGGGGATTACTTTTTCCTGTGGAATATTTGCTGATGTGTAAAAGGGGGAAAAATCTCTTATCTGATGCTTTACAGACACTCATGATAAAGAACCATTTCCTCCTGCCCCTCAGCTAAGGAGCCATTTACTATGAATACTGTCTCCTTAGAGCATTATGGCCCCGTTATCATAAATCTTCCAGGAATTACATTTTTTGTTGAATATTTTGGACTTCTTAAAAAATTAGCAAGCCTCAGACATCATATACTTTAAATATCCTCCTTTTGTAGCCATTTCTAAGTGCTCCTCATCCAGGTGGGAGTGTTTTTACAGGGTTTTGTATGACCTTATAAAAATGGAAATCACATTTTACCTGAATTGTTATTTAGCTGAATATGGCACTCATTAATGGATGGGTATGTGCAACTAGAGCTATTAGCAAGAAAATATCAGGGCTGAAAATCTTTGATAATAACCATGGCCCCAGGACTAGGTGGTAAAGGGCAGATGTAGTGAGTGGTTGCTGAAGAAGTCCTGTCTTCCCAGCTGTCACTATCACAATCAACAAGTAGAATATCTATTTTATGTGTCCAATTTAATCTTTAAATCTTTCCTAGGAGTTAACTTTTAATTTCTCACCAATTAAGAGGTGAGTGCACAGCAACTGCTGGCCTAGCAGTGTGCCAAGAGTAGTTCCAATGTAGTAGAATCTTCTCTGTCCCCTCTAGACTGACATCTCCCTGAAATCAGTACTTCCAGTGAAAGTAACCTGAAGGTATTACCACACAGAAAGGTTGAGCTTATTATATAGAATAACCTAAATGTTAGTAGTTACTATTTTCTCATAGAAACTTACATTCTTACTTTGTCTTTGTTTAGCTTAAACAAATTTTAAATGCCTCTGGAAGTGACTACTGGAATTATGGGGCAATTCTAGGCTGCTCTGCTCACCATTTTTAATGAGTAGGTGAGGACAGTCATTGGCAGGCAGAAACTGAGCCCAGCAGCACACACTTCATTTGTAAATACTCTCATAAGTCTGCACCAGCCCTAGGGGAATAATTGAGAGTGTTACCGTTGTGGTCTCTCTGCAGGTGGAGATGGGTGGAGTCTCTCCTCCTGACTTAAATGGTCTTTCTGTCACAGAAAGATAAATATGAGGGGTGGCATTATGCCTCTCATAGTAGTCAGGTCTTTGGAAAAGCCCACAGAGAACTCTTCAGCATGTGGCTTTCCCTAAAGCATTCCCTTTGAAGGATACAACTGTGAGCAAAATGTGCACATCAGTATATAGGAAGGAAAAGATCATACATGAATATCTCTGATATAAGACAGAAAAGGATGCATCCTATAAGAGAAGATCAAGAAAATACAGCAGAACTGCAGAGGATGGACAGAATACTTTCATTGGGAATTAGAGTCTCCGTGGAAGTAGTGGCACTGGAATTAGTGAAGGAACTCAATTTCAGTGGATGGGTGGAAGGGCTTATTGGGTAGAAGGAAAGCACAGAGAGTGTCAGTCAGCTCTTGTGTGTCTGGACTATAGGGTGAGCAAGGGAACTGGTGGGAACAGACACTGGAAAGCCCAGGTGAAGTGAGAGTAGCAGGTAGGAATATCAGGCAGAAGAGGTTGGGAGTTAATGAATGTTTGTGAGCATGATTGGTGTCCCGGGGACTAAGACAGTCATTGTGCAGGTGTTCAAGGATTGGATGGAACCTCCTGTAAGATGATTTCTGTTCGAGTACAGAGAATTCTACAGGTATAAAGTATGAAGACAAAGAGAACAGTCTGAACAGTCTTTATTTTGGGGTTGGAGTGATGTAGCAGTCGCTAAGTTAAATCCAGACTGAAAATGAGGAGTACAGATTCTCACATCAGTGGGGAAAACATGGCTTTTAGACTCTATTAGAATAAACAGATACAGTTTTTTAAACCTTAGAAAGACACAGAAGAACTTGGAAACACACTAGCTAGATCTCAATTTCATGATAGCACAATGTGGAATGAGTGCGAACTTGACAAAATAAGTAAAGGCATGAAACTCTTGGTGAATGTAAATTTTCTGAGAAATATTCTTCATAGTCTTTCTGGGTAGTAGCTGTAACATGCCATCAGTTGCTAGCTCAGTCAACGTCTTCACAATTCTCATTTTTTCAAGTATCTAGTTGTTGAAGCTTGTGGCTTTGGTTTCAATTATAAGCTTAGTTAAGGTGGAATTTAAGATGTTGGGGCTTTGTGATTTTTAGTTTTTATAGGTATAGCTAAAGCTATGGGATGACAGATTGATTTTAAGCTCTTTTACCTGCTCTAATACTTGTAGGTATTGGTGAGCAATTATTTTTCCATGTGTCTCAGAATTTGAGAGGATGAGGCCACAGCCAGGCATTTTCTCTCTGTCATGGGAACATACATCCTGTGGAGTGGTAACGGGGCCGTAAGATTGGAAAGACATCCTAACAACAGTGTATGTTTCTTTCTTGAAAACTGAAGGCAATATCCAGCTACAGACTTCTTGCCTGCCTGGGTGACATTTTAGCTTGTTAAGTCTGAGGTTGCTGGCACATTCATCCCTGTTCTTGAACATCTTTTAAACCCAAGTGAAGTGATTGATACTTGTGGAAAAGTCATTTACTGGAAGACAAAGACCACTTAAATTTGCAATAAAGCACATGTTTAGAGTTTATCTCTGAATTCTAAATATATGACATAGTGAATGAATATTATACTCATGTAAAACTTTGATCTTCACAACATAGTTGTTTAGTGAGTAATGAAATTGTTAGGCAATCTTGTTATTTATCAACAACAAGGCTTCGGAGAGGAATTCCTTGTCTGATGTTACCCACGTAGTCATACTAGGAGATGATCTGAAATTCCATGCCTCCAGCTAGCTGCATTGCAAAGCTCCTAGGATTACTGAACTCTGAACTCTGATTCTTGATAATTTAGAGGTTAGTGATGTATATCAGATTGCCCACACCTGTATCCATGCTCCCCTTTCCATTGAGAATTTGGTTGTAAGCACTTCGTGTTGAGTGTTGGGAAAGAAGAGATTTAAGAACAGGAATCAGCGAGAAGGTTACATGTTCATTGAACATAATCTGCACAGCCTGGTTTTGGCAAGTTCTGATCTGTATTTGAAAACATTTGTATTTCAAACTATTTTCCATGGTTTCAGTTACTTATGGTCTAATCTTAGTGGAAAATTCCAGAAACAATTTGTGAGTTGTAAATTGACATTCTAAGTAGCACAATGAAATCTCATGCATTCCCACTTTGGAAGACATGAATCATCCCTTTGTCCGAAGTATCCATGCTGTAGATGCTGCCCACCTTGTGGCAGTTAAGATTCTTGTTCTTCTGGGGTCACCTTATAAAGTCTGGTGGTAAAGGAAATGGGGGTTCAGGTTTTTCGGTTTAACCATGCTTTCTTTCATGTACTTACCAGACTGAGAGTTATTTTATTCACTCCTTCATTACTATTTACTGCTAATTTGATTTTGGGTGTTTTTTTGGGTTTTTGTTTTTGTTTTGAGACAAGGTCTCACTAGGTAGTTTAGTCTGGCCTTGAACTCACTATGTTTGCTAGGCTGGCCTCAAACTCATGGCAGTCCTCCTGCCTCAGCCTTCTGATGCAGCAGATCTGAGAATCCACTGAGATATACCCATGTATGTGCACAATATTGGAGGATTCTTTAGCAAAGTGTCTGTCTTTAGGATAATCCAGGAACTCTCATCTTGAGGCATTTGTCTTGAGTTTATTTGTACATGTTCAAAAGTGATGTCTCTCATTGCTGATGTTTTTCTGCCTGCTCTTAAAAGGACACTCAGTAGGTGATTAGTGGAAGTATGCTGGCTGCCCTACATGCAAAAACAAAAACAAAAAGAAAAACAAAAACTATGACCCTGCAGGTGAACAAGCTGTAATCTTTTATTTTCATTTTCTTTGTAGCAATGTAGAGTCTTCAGAGAAGAGATTCAGAATGAACAGCTTTGTGTCAGACTTTGGAAAACCTCTGGATCCAGACAAGGTATTTTCTCACCAGGGCAATGAAGAGTCTAGATCTCTCTTTCACTGCTACATCAATGAAGTGGAACACTTGGACAGGGCCAAAGTTTGTCACCAGACCACAGCTGTTGACAATGATGCGCAACTCCAGGAAGCCATCAGAGGCAGCAGGAGGGCAGAAGAGGAGCTGAACAGGCTCATGAAGTTTGACATCCCCAACTTTGTGAACACAGACCAGAACTCGTTTGGGGAGGATGATCTTCTGATTTCGGAGCCACCTATTGTTCTGGAAAATAAGCCAGTTTCCCAGTCTTCACACAAAGACCTGGACTGAGACACATCTCTGTGTCTTTCTGAAGATATAGGTTTTGTCTTTATATAACAAGAAAGCTCCATTCACCAAATTGTATGCGTATGTGAGGCAGACAGAGAAGAGAGCCTCCCTCAGAATATAGCTGAAGGTTTTTATTGTTGGTGTTTGTTGTGTTTTTTTTAATCTGCATATGCTTTTATTGGTACATTTTAGTTATACAATATAATGACATTCATCATTGGAAATTTGCACCTTTACATACTCTCTTGGTTCTTATTTTTTCCCCCTTCCTCTGCCCTCCTTTCAACCCCTCCATACCTCCCTATTTACAGAGACTTTGTTTCCTTTTTTCATTTTCTCATATTAATCCCATTCCCTTCTTTTCTTTCCCCTAACCCTTCCCCTTTGCCCCTTTTCTTCCTATCTCACATTATCTATTACACCTTTTGGTCCTTATTTACACTTTCAGTTTCTCACAGTAGAGAAACTATTCGGTATTTACACATGTGTG
>NW_004624799.1:10356532-10449512 GCF_000247695.1 Heterocephalus glaber | reverse complement strand
TTTGTCAATTTTGTTGATTCTTTCAAAGAACCAACTCTTGGCTTCATTGATTTTTTTGTATCATTCTCTTAGTCTCCATTGCATTGATTTCTCTTCTGATCTTTATAATTTCCTCCCTTGTATGAGCTTTGAGGTTGTCCTGCTAGAAGAAATTTTTTAAAATAGGCAAAAAAGAAACAAGATATTCAGGATTTTAAAACTGTACTTAGAAAACAATACAAAACAAAACAAAACAAAACACAAAACAAAACTACAGCTTCAGGACACCAAAAATTACTCAAACTTTTTCCGCCTACAGGAAACTCACTTTAAAAAAAATCCTAGAGGTCTTAAAGACACACTAAACCTATATATTGGGCTCTAGATCTGTCCTTTTCACCTATAAACTGTGCTTCCTCTATCCTCAAGGAAGCAGCAATATTAGTAGACACCATATTTCAACTCCAAACACATGTAAATGTCTTGAACTCTGACATAGCCTGCCAAATGGGTAACCTGACAGTAGCGATATACATCCTAGATCACTCATCTTAAAAATACTTCCAAATCCCCATAAATTTTTCCAATTCTGTCCCATAATGGATTTCTCATTCTTGAGGGCCTACACTCTATTTCTTTGACTGTGTACTTTTTAATTTTTGCTTAATAAAACTCTTCCCATGCCTCTTACTGACTAGTCCTGAAAATTCTTTTTCTGTGATAGAGTCAGCTAACCTCGAACATTCAGTATTTAGGGTGTTTAGTTTCCTTATCTCAGTTCCAGGGAACTCTTCAAACCCAGTTTGGTGACAGTGCCACCCAGAAATAGTTTAATGTGGAAAAAGAAAGTCTTTATGTCCAGGTCAGGCATATAGATGTCTTCAAGGAGGTGACCTCACTGAATTTGTAATCAGAGGTAGAGTTGGCAGCTTCTGCTGAAATTTGAGGCAGATATATTTGGAGTATAGAGAGAATATTCTTGTTTATCTAAGAATTGGGGCTTTTGAATAAATTTTGCTGAAAATTTCTTATTCTGGGCTAAAAGCAAGCCTTGCAAAGTTAATGTATAACTGTATAGCTAGGAAGAGAACTCTAGAGAAATGTGCCTGACTCAAGTTATGTGTTTACATTTCAAGGGAAAATAAGTGCTAGGTCTTGGAGACATCTCTAGATCACTGAAGTCCAGAAATACAGGAGAAATGTATTTACCTTTCCAGGATCTTTTCTCTCTGTTCTCTATGGAGCAAACGTTTTTCTTCCTTCTATTTTTTATTTATCTCTTGTATATAAGTAGAGGAATTATTTTTCTTCATTGTCCACCTAGGACACATATTTTTTATATTTAGGAGATTTTTGTCCAAGTTTTCATTGTGTCATTTCAGGGCTAAGAATTGGAGTTTGGAGGATCGTGTGGTTATGGTTTGCTTTTTAAATGAATAATGAAATATGATCTGACCCAGATTACTTGTGGTGTACATTCATAATAAAATTATAATAGATGAATATTAAAACTTAAATATAGTGTTCATTCTATGCTTAAATATAGATTTCATCCCAAAACCATCTTTTTTGATAGCAGAATAGGGCCAAGTATAAGTGTTGGAGAGTTTGTGCACACAAATCTGTCTGAATAATATCCATGGAGCCTAGGAGCTAGCATAAGGAGTTTGGAAGCACCAATCTTTGATTCTGAGAGAAATGTGTGAGGATGAATTGCATTAAAGATATAAATGAAAAGACTATTATAACAAGAGCCTGACCTGAGGACTGTTGAAGTGACTTACTGGTAGGGAACTACTACAAGAAGGAAAGTGACTAGGAAGCAGCCCAGGCAGGGGAAAGCTTCCAGGAATGACATTTCACTGAAGACTCATTCTGATCTCACAGGAAATTCTCTGGCACAAACAGCTCTATAGACTCACACCCTTCTTGGGCAGGTGGCATGACTGTTTGTTATGGTAAGGTGGAGGTGGCTTCAGCATTGATCAAGGGCAGTTCTTGAGGGAAGGGAGCACTGATCAACATACTCAGCAGCTGCGAATGGGTACTGGCTAGTGAAGGAATCTGGATGGGCCACTTCAGCAGCCACTGCAAACAATACTGGGCAATGTATCTTTGTCACTAAGCTGCCTTTGTGCTAGGTTGATATTTCTAACCCTTCTATGAGAACTCTCAACATAGAGGTGTAAGTGATCCTTTTCATTTTGTTAAGTAGAGTCACTTCTCTGCTCAAAATCCTGTAGTGACTTCTCACTTCACTCAGTGAAGAAACCAGTCCTCACAATGACCTCTAAGCCCTATGTGATCCATATCTTCCCAACTCTCATCACAGAAGAGGCACCCCTTCCAACAACTTTTATGCCAGGAGTCTCAGTAAACCTAGAGGGTTTAGGTTCAAGATGACCCCCTTTTCTGAATCAATAGTAAAATTTCATCCCCTCTAGGGAAATGTGGAGTCCGCTGATAAGATTACTCTTTTCACTTTAAGATTCCTCTTTATTTTTGTCATTTGGGAAGTTTTCTTTCCCTTATGCTTACTGTCATTTTTGTTGTATTCTATCCAACATTACTAAAATCTTTATTTGAAAGAGATCCAAATTAGTCCAGTTCACTGCTTGCATAACTGGAAATGATACAGGGAAACATAACTCCCAACTGCTAGAAGTTAGATGTGCTGAGTTTGTGGTCCCACACCATTGAGGAATGAAGTTGTGAACCAAAGGAAGAAATTAGGAGACTTTTTTTGGAAGTGAAGAGAAGAAGAATAGTTCCTGGATTTCCAGGAGGGGTCCCAAATTGGTCACTGAGGCCCTTTATCAGGGCTAATTTCATAATATGAGTTAAACATGGGTCAAACTACCATCAACCTATAGGATTACAAGTATAGCTAATATTCATCCAATAGGGAAGTGAGTCATGTAGCAGGGGTGCATGGAAAGAACAAAGTCATTTTGGGGAAAGAATGGGTCCAGATGCTGTGGTCACCCACCTGGGCAAATGATGACTATGTGCACTTACCAGGTGGTATTAATTACAATATAATTTCAAGTAACTGTTTATTCCTTAGGGAGGCATGTAGGCTTGGCCACTGAATCTTCATCTTGAGGCCTGGCCTTCTTTAGATGCACCTCCAGCCACAATTTTGATGTCTTTATTTTTGTGCTTACTTCCTTGAGAGCCCAGTCTCTCTCTGACTCAATATTAATTTCTATCTAACTACCTGAGGTATACTAATTACTTCAATTATAGAATATCTGTTGGATTCTTCTTAAAAACACATTCTACCATATTTCTCTAGTGAAAATGTCCATTTCTTGAACATATTAAAAGTAATCATTTTATAGTACTATAAAAGACTATATTAACTCTAAACTTAGATCATCTGTGGATTTGCATCTCCAGTGGTACCTCAGTTCATGTACTTAATTCTTTCCACAATTCTGGTCGAAAATTGAATTGGAGAAAAACTGAATCAAAGTTCCCCATAAGGGCAACGTTGAACCTAACCACTGAATTTGATATGGTTCTGATCAAATTTGGTTTGTGACCAGGATTGTGGAAAGAATTAAGTTTGTGAACCGAGGTACCACTGTATTAGTCAATATTTCTTATTCTCATCATCAATATTGATCCTGCAGGTCTACTCATTTCTTATTATTTAGCAGACATAGTACACAAAAAACATATTGATGCTATATATATGTTAATCTTCCATGAGAGAAGTTTCCCTCGCTCCCTATTATGCAGAGACAGTAAGAAGCTGTTCATCTCACTACAATTAAGCATTGAGGTGAATCAGGTCTGAGTTGTATTTAAAAAAAAAAAAAAACTTTGAGGAATACTTAACAAAATAATTTTTACATATTTAAAGTGCACAATTTAATTCATTTTGATATTTTATGCTCAAGAAACCATCACCATAAGTACAATAATGAACATGTCCAACATGTATAAAAGTTATCTACCGTTCTTTTATAATCCCCTCCCTATTCCTTCCCCAAAACCACAGATCTGCTTTCTGTTGTTGTATACTGGTTTGTATATTCAAGATACTTATATGAATGGAAAATTACAGTATTACTTTTACCTAGTTCCTTTCATTCAGTACAATTATCTTGAGATACATCAGTGTTATATTCCTTTTAATTGCTGATGATGGTTTTTTATTGTATGGATATACTGTAGTTTGTTTATCCATATATTTGTTGAAAAACTTATGGGTTATAATTTTGGCTATTACAAATAAAATTGCTATGAGTGTTTATTTACAAGTTTTTGTATGGATTTTTTTTATGTAGCAAGTAAAGCAATGTCGAGTTCATATGATAAGTGTTTCCTTTTTAAAGAAACTCCTAGTTTTCTAAAATGGTAGAACACTTTAAATTCCTTAGTGTACATGAATTCTGGTTGCTCTACTTTTTTGTAGATGTGTTGTAATGTCAGTTTTAAAAATTTTATCCATTCTTAAATGAACATGTAGGAGTATATTGAAGTAAGCGAGTTAACCAGAACCCCCACCCCCACCCCCCCAGCCTGTGCCTGTACTTTACTCCTTTTCCTCCCTGGAATGCTTGTTCAAAGTTATAAGTTAACCAGCACCTACCTTACTTTGTGGTTAAGAACAAAGGACAGGACATACCTTGTCTTGTAGTTAAGAACAAAGGACAGGACATGTTATACTGCAGCCCTAACCATAAAGATAGGAATTTCCTGCTGGATCCCAAATATTGGATTTTAATCTAACTTGTAATCTGCTTCTGTACCCCTGTGCTTGCTCAAAGATGAGATTATGACATTCTCTTGTGTGGTTTTTCCCTTTAAAACTGGGGCTCCCCAGCTAGTTGGTACCAAAAAGAGGTTATGGAGCAGGGGCTCGCCTTTTGGTCGCTGGCTATAAAAGACTTAATCTGGACATTTTCCCAGTGATTCTTTTTGCTAAAACGAGTGTAACAATAATACCATTTTGGTTTTCAATTGCATTTCTCTAATGACTAATGGTATTTAGCATCTTTTCATATGCTTATTTTCCATCTATCTTTGGTGAAGTACTTTTCAAGTCTTTGGTTCATTGTATTATTAGGGTATTTGTTTCATCACTGAGTTGTTTTGGGCGGTTTTTTGTTTTGGTGCTGGGGATTGAACTCAAGGTTTTTGTGCTGAGCCACATCCCCAGCCCCTTTTTAATTTTTTTAAAAATTTTGACACAGAGTCTTCCTCAGTTGCTGAATTTCTTAGGTTGGGCTCAAATTTTTTCCCTTATGACTCTACTTTTGTCTATCTCTGTTGAACAATGTGCCTATGAATCTTGGCCCTAATTACAGCTCTTAGAAAGTATGAAGAGAAAAGAGGAATCTATTTTTTTTTTTTTCACTTGTTTGGCATAGAAAGACATGTAGGGTTCTGTAACATGGAATAGGACCCCAGTAATAAAATCTGCATTTTGGGGATTTTATAAGTAGTTACTAGCTACAAATGCTATGGATTCACAAGCAGATTTAATCATAAGTGTCTCTGCACAAAAGCAGCAAACCAAATGGAGAGGGGGTAACAGAAATGGAAAGTAATGAAAATGCTATTGCCCATACCAATACACCAAAATAAATCTCATTATTCTGTTACTAATATGCTTCAATAAAAACAAGTGCTTCTTTATGATTGATAACAACAAAGATTTGTCAAATTCTTCCATGAAAATGCCTTTAAACCCAAGAATCACAACAGAAATTTTGATTATTTGTCCAGCTGAAATGGCTTTAAAACTGAGCACGATCTGAATAATTTTGATGTCGACATAGACAATATTACTGACCCAGCTCTGGTAAAATCTAACTCCAATAGCTTTCTCATGTAAATTTAAATAAAGAATCTTTGGAAATGTTCATATTCTAGAAAATGGCAAACCCCTCATAGCTGATGATAGGAGCCCTGATTGTTTTTGGTGTTACTGTGATAGTTTGTACATTTCCATTCAAAAGGAGGACAATCTCAATTGATATCCAAGATTTTATACATATATATATATTTTTTTCACCAAAAAGTATACTAATTCAAATTTGTACTACAGTGGCTATCATCATGAAAATTAATCTTGAACAGAGTTAAAGTTTAATTTATTTTTAATTTAACAAATTTGGTTTCTTGATTTTTAGAATCGGAGCATTTTTTGCATAAAAATACTGAGGCATTTTATGAATAGTTTAACTTGGTCTATAATTGAAATATGTCAATGCATCGCACGAGGAAAAAACGTAGCAACCTATTTAATCCTACTAAGGTTCCTGAAGGGAAGCACTGTGGATGCAGGGGTCTCATGACTTGGGGAGGAGAATGGAACTGGAGGTTGTGTCAGTCAGGGCTTAAAGAAACCGAGCCAATAATATATATATAGATGTATGAGAGGGGAATTATTGCTGGAATTGGGTCATATGATTATGAAGGCTGAGAAGTCCCATTGTACTCTGTTTGCAAGCTGGAGGACAAGGGAAGGTAGTGGTATAGCTCAGTCCAAGTGCCTAAGAACCTGGGAGGCTGGTGATGCAAGTCCTAGAGTCTGAAAGCCCCAAAAACCTGGAGTTCTGCTATCCAACAGCAGGAGATGGCTGTTCCTCAAGTGTTGAGTCCTCATCAGGGCTGGGGATGGCAGTTTATACTCTTAGCATGAGGAAGCTGGAGGAGCAGCACCTCTCTAAAAAATAGTCCTAATTTAAAAAGATCCATTTTAATTTCTTGGTTACAAAAACACACTCAAATTTACCCAAGGTTACAATGCCTTTTTCACCCAGGCCCATTTTTCTTTCCAGCTCCTCACTCCTAGATTTCTAAGCGTGAAGGTACAATAAGTCCAAAAATTTAGCGAGTTTTTCTTCCAGTACTACAAATCAGTAAATTTCAAAGATTTCCACTCTCAAACAGTACTAATTGGATACCATTTCTCCAAATTTCAAACAAATAAATACAGCTTGCATTTTAACCTAGTTGATAAAGCCAATTTTTGCTTTAGCCCACAGATGAGCAACTTGACCTTAAGGAAACTGATGCTAGGTACTGTAAATGATAAATAAGACATGAATATTTCAGATCATCAGTGTTATGGTTTGTTTCTAGACGTCTCTCCCAAAACCTGTGTTCAGAGGTGGAGTATTGGAAGGGGACTGGATTATCATGGTGCTATAGCTGTTATTTGGAGAGAAGAGGCGGGTCACTGAGAGTGTGACCTGTAAGGTGTCCCTCCCTGAATGCTTCCTTCCCTCTGCTTCCCAGCTGTGCTGAAGTGAGCAGCTTCATCTTCACCATGCCCCTCTGCCATGCTGTCCTACCTTGGAGCCAGTTGACTATGGACTGAAATGTGAGCCAAAATAAATATCTCTTCCTTCAATTTGTGGGTGTTGGGTATTTTGTCCCAGCAAAGTCTTCAGATTCCCAGGCTACATAAATATCCCTAACCTCAGATCATAGGGCACCTTACATTTTGAATGCCTGCAAAAGGCCCACCCTCATCTCAGGTCTATGTGCTTACTGATTCTGCTTAATAAATGTGTCTATACCTTTCATAACTTATCCTGAAGTGCTGTCCTGTGACAGTGAGTCAAAAACCTAGCCAGGGGCAAGTTGAGGTCCCCGTCTCCTCTTTGGGGGAGGGGCTTCTTGGACCTGTCTGCTGACAGCTCTGGAATCCATTACATTTAAGTTTTGCAATGGAATGGTTGTGGTACCTACTATAAAGTCTACACTATAGAGCTCTTTCGGAATGCTGGCTTCCCTCAGAAATCAATTTTTCTCTAAGTAATATTACCAGTGAAAGTTATGTCTCGTCATGTGAGTTGAGGCTTTTAAATGACAAATACTATATATGGTAACATTCCAATTTCCCTAAGATTTTGAGACCCTTTATTGAGGCTAAAACAGGATTACAGGATATCTCCACTTCCATGATGAGGACTTGTATTTGATTTGATGATTTTAGCCCTGTGGCTATAGGAATAAGATTCTTCAGCTGGGCACACCTACAAGTTCATAGGTTTCTATGAAGTGCTTGAATTGGGAATTCAAATTCCCAAGCTCATTCTTTTATCTCTGGTGACAGTAGTACCAACTGTCATTATATTCCACATATTCAGTCACTATGTTAGCTGCCTTTTAAAACAGATGATCAGGAGTATCTGATCAAATACTTTGTATCTCTATACAGTTCAGGATTCTTGCTATTGTTGAAAATAGTCTTTAGTTTTTTTAAGTCTAATCAGTTTATAAAGCAAATTCGTGAAACCCCAAGACCAAATGAAGAAACTCATAAAAATTCTGTTCCAGGCCTGGGAATTTAGCTCAGTGGCACAGTGCTTGCCTGGCAAGTGCAAAGTCCTGAGTTCGCTCTCTGGTACCAATCTCCCCCCGACCCCCAATTCTGTTCCACTAAAACCACTTCTGGTACCAAAACCTGTGTTAGGTTCTCAAGAAAAACAACCAATACAAGATAAAGAAAGGAGGACATTTAATGTACATTACACTATTATGGAGGGTAGATTTCATGATATGCTGTCCACAATCTGGTGAACTAGGTAGGCCAGTGGCATAGCTCAGTCCTGAGGAAGTCTTGACAGCCAAGGGAGCTTATGGTGAAACTCTCAATCCAAGGCCAAGGTGTGAGAATCTGAGGGGCTGCTGATACGAGTCCTGGAGACTGAAGGCCCAAGAACCTGAACTCTGATATCCAAGAGAAGGAGAGGGCTATCCCAGCTCCAGAAGACTGAACTTGCTTTTCTTCTCTGCCATTTTGTTCTATCCAGGCCTTCTTCAACCATTTGAGTAGTATTCTCCTTCACTGGGTGAGGGTGGATTTTCTTACTCAGACCACTGATTCAAATGCCAATCTCTTCTGGAAAGAACCTTACAGATATACCCTAGCTATAGATATGGCTTAAAAACCACCTAAAATTAACCAACATCTAAAATTAACCATCACAGTGGAAAACCGTCATAGTGGAAAAGAATTATCATCTCTGGAGCTTAAATCTTCATGAATGCCTTTCTATTCAAAATAGCCTAAATATATCCATCTTCTGTGTTCTCATCTGGTCCCAAGGTCAATCATTAAGGAATGAAATACAGTTCTTGAGGTTTTTAGTTGTAACCATATCTTTGATGGTACTTATGAATCTTTAATCTGTTAACAGAACACGTGCATAGCTTATTCCAAAACATAATACTATAGTTGGAGTACAGAATCCTCATCAAAGTCTAATGTACCTTGTATATAAATATTTGATGTTTGCATTTTGTTGTGTTTCAGAACCAGCTATATTTGTGCTTGGGATGAGTACATGTATAGTGAGTCAAAAGGACAAAGGAAGTGATGGGTGCAGCTGAATTCATAGGCTTGTAAATAAAAAGATACACAAAAGCACATACAAATAATCCAAATAAGTTATATTATAAATTAAAATGCTTTCATATTACAAAATAGCAAACTACAATCCTTGTACTATCCTCTTAGAAAAGGTACATTAAAAATGCTGGACGTTAAGACAATAATTACATTCCTTACATTTCCTCACATCCGTTGCCCACAATTCCACTAAGACTTAATTTTCCTCTCTTTTATAGAGTACTTTTATTTTGTAATTATTACCCTAGAATTGCACTTACTGATAGTCACTGAGCACTTGGAATGTGGCTAATCCAAATTGAGATGTGCTCTAAATGTAAACTATATTCTGAAGACTTAAGAAAAAATATAAAATTGAGCTTTGTACTTTTTCATTTTTATCTTTTATATGGAGCTACTATAAATTAAAAAAATCAGATGTGGGTCTCATTATATTTCTATTAGATGGTCCTGGGCTAGAACATCTGAAAACAAACTGGCTATCTCACACAGTTCCTATCTGCTTTTAGAAATGGGAATTGTAAAATAAAGCAGTTACTCATGCATATTTGTATTTTTTTCTAATGGATTTTTTTTCAATAGAAAAGTTTTGTCACTGTATTGCTTTTAATTTTAAAGTTACAAAAAAAATTAGGGCTAACATTTATGTACCATAGCCTAAAAGATTAAAACAGTGGCCATGTCAAATTTCCCTAATAATTTTCACTTTATATCAAGTACAAAAAAGAGTCACCTAGAGGAAGGGATGGAAAACTAGAACACAGGAGAATTAATCATGTACCGGCATGGAAGTTGAGAATTTTCATCTAAATTACTGAGAAAGCTCTATAACTCAGCTGCGTTGATGAGGTTGTCTACATCACTGGGCTCACATTCCTCTATCCAGTTTCACAAGAAAGAGAAGCTGCTTTCCTGTCTCAAAGAAAATTAAGAATACACGTTTGGTCAAAATAATGTGGTAGAGTTTGTACAATTTTCCTCCCATTTCCAGCATATAGGTGAGACCTTTTATAATAAATCTTACAAGGTTATAATCATCTGACAATAGGAACCTGTCCATAAATCAATTAAAATGTGACTAGTTAATGATCTTCAGTAAAACACATCATGACGCTTTTTTATTTCGTTGTTGGTTAAGGGTAATTTATTCTGAAATGGTGGTGTTTGCGTTGTTTCCTTCTGGCAACATACTGGAACTCATTTTTCAAAATCTGTCCTGAAAGTGGTACAACTTTATCCATCTTTAGGGCTTCCAACAAGGTCATCTGAAGTCTGAGTTTCTACTAAAATTTCACTTCACCTGCAAAAGCAACTGGCACTACTAGCCCCTGCCGGTGCAGCTCCCGAAGAACATCTAATATTGAGTCTAATTCTGTGCGGAACTTGTCCAGCTCATGATTCTTTAACTGTGCAAGTCTTTTCCATTTCTCAATTTCTTTGTTTTGCTCAGTTTCTACTACTTGGTATGTCTGCTGTATTATCTGCAAATACAAAAATTACACATTGCTGTTATAGTTGATAGTGGGAGTGAAGAATATTTAACAGTCTCAAAGGGCTGAGGTGGGACAAAGCTGAGAAAGCACACCTGGGTTTCTCTGCAGAACTCAGGTCAACCATAAAGTTCTGCCTGTATATAGTATTTTCTGTCTTGAAAAGGTATTAAATCCAGTTATGGACTGAATATCTATGACCTCTGAAAATTCATACATTGAAGCCCTAACCACTGATGTAGAGTAAGGAAATAAGGTTAAATAAGATCATAAGGATGGAGTCCTGATCTGACAGGATTAGTGTCCTCCTGTGAAGAGATGTTAGAGAACTTCATCTTTTCTCCTCATCCTTGGTGTGCGATGTAATAATACAGAGAAGACTGCCATATGCAAACCAGGAAGGCAGCCCTTACCAGGAACCAATTTGACTATTTTTTTGGTCTCCAGAAGTATGAAAAATAAGTTTTGGTTGTTCTAACCAACTAGTCTATGATATTTTGTTATGGCAGCTTGAACAGACTAATACACTGTTAAAGCAAAGCTAAATATCAGCAACAACACACGTACACATCATGTCCTTATTAGTAGAAGTTTAAAATAGCAGATAATGTTTGTAATCATAGTAAACATATTACTAGTGCTAAGTATATAATATTTTCATAATCATATTTCAATATTAAATTTTCTTATACACATTTGTTGAAATGACTTGCAATACAGAACACTGTTCTTAAAGCCCTGCACCCAAGGTAAGATGTAAAACTTAGGCACCTACCAATAAGAATATGATGCAAGTTTTTTCTCCCTCCAAGTATAAAACAAATTCATTTGCAAGTACTTGAGAATTAAAAGTCTTGTCTCCTCTTAAATGCTATTATTATTTTTAACAAGATTTAAATACACTGGAAACACTTTAGGAAGAAACTTGGTAAGTAGGTCAAAACTACAGAAAATTAATGGTACTTAAAGTGAAGAGCTATAAAACATGCACATGTGATCTACTTTACCTGCTGAAGTTCCTGTTCTCTCTGCTTATGTCTTATTTCCATCTGTTTGATTTTCTTTTCTAAGCCCATGAAATGTTTCATTTCTGGTGTATGGTTTTCTTTGGCTTCTCTCAATTCTTCTAATAGTTTTGTAATCTAAAATTGAAGTATGAAGTGAAAAACTAAGATCACAAGGAGATAGTTCTTTTTAAATAGGCAATGTTAAAAATAAGTATTTCTATAAAATTTCTCTAGATAAGCAGTATCTTGGATTCTCTGAGTCATTAATAGTTTCCATTCCCCATGGACAGGTAGTAAAGGTTTGTTCTCTTTCCAAAATTCACCTCACATTCTCAGAAGCTCCAGATGGACCACAACTTCTCCCTCCCACATAACCTATCTGGTATGAGGCTCAACATGAAGTTGGGATCTTTCTTTGATAGGATCAGCTTGGATAGGAGGTAGTTGTAATAAGGTAATTACTTTAAGGATTTAAAAAGAATACATGTTCCTGCTGGCTTGAACCACCGGTGGTACACGCGTAACTGTTCCATTGGGCGATTTTTTTTCCATTAAGTTTATTGGTACATTTTAGATATAAAATACAGTTACATTCATCATTGAGATCTTGTACCTTTACATGACGTATCTTGGTTCTTATGTTTTCACCATTCCCCTGCCCTCCCTTCACCCCCTTCCCTACGTACAAAGATTTTGTTTCCATTTTTTTCCTTTTCTCATATTTTTTCTTTTCCCTTCTTTCCTTTCCCCTACCCCTCCCACTTCCCCTACTCCTTTAGACCTTTTCTTCCTATTACACAATATCAATTATACATTTTCTTAAAATTACAATATCAAGATTTAGAGGACATTACCACAGATTTTACAGAATTTAAAAGGATACAGAAAGCACATTACAAAAATCTTTTTTTGAAATAAATGTGACAATTTCTATTTTTAGTAAAAAGATTGATTAAAGTGATTAGATCTTCTTGTACCACCAGTGGTACAAGCTGTCTGATGGACAGTCATGCATGGACCATCAGTGGTTCAAGCTGCTCAGCAGTGAGACATATGAATTACTGCCCTGTCATGAATGTGTTAAAGCACCTAACAATAGTGACTGATGCACAGAAAGAGTTCAATGAATATATATTTCTTTTATCAACACTCCATAATTTTATTTGTAACTCTTATGGCCCTTATCACTTCATAATTTTTAGTAACTTATTCCACAAATAAAGATTATGAATATAAAGGAGAGATAACAAAGTACTGAGCTCTTTCTGTGTTGGTTGGTGCCTCAGGACCTGTGTATGCAGAGATAAGACAGTCCTTGTTCTCATGAAGGTAACAGTCTAGTGTAGAACCTCCATTTTCACAGCATAGTCCACAAAGAAAATGGTGATTAAGCACCTTGGAGTAAAATGGAGGGGAATTGCAGGAATTTTTTTTTTTTTGGTACTGGGGATTGAACTCAGGACCTTGCACTTGCACAGCAGGCGGCAGAACCACTGAGCTAAATCCCCAGCCCTTGCAGGACTTTTTTTTAAGGCTTAATACAACAATTAATTGCATTTTCTTCATACCATATAATGATTCTAAAAGAAATTTCATCAATCAGATTTTGCTGTTAACATCAAAAGGCACTAAAACACAAGAAAATGCAAGTTGATTAAATTAATAAATTTAATCATGTTTTACATGGGAACATTACTTAGTAACAATAATTCTTCTAAAAAAAAAAATCACATCTTACCTAAATTAGTTGGGGGGAAAAGTGAAATGAAAAGCAATTAAATCAGAGACAACTTAAGTATTTTAAATGTGGAACATCCTCAATTTTATCAATAGCCACCAAATAAAGACTTTGTTTCGGATGGTTTGAGAAAATTCAGAGAGGTACCTTATAGAACATGTTGTGGAGCTGGGCATGAAAACCTGTTGTTAAGATGATGATTTTTAAAGAATTATTTAGAACACAACTAAATCACAGTTACTAAATCAAGACGATGGTGCCATATGTATACACAGAATATTCAAATTAAATACGATTTCAATTTCTGCACACTTTTTTTGAAAGGACCTAAGGTTCAAGTGACAAGCAGCATTCCCTTTTTGTGTTAGATCTCAGGGAAGTCAAAGGGTCACAGTCCACAGGGGCCTTTGGCTTCTAAACCTTTGTTGCTTGGTTAGGGCTGGCAAAGTCCCCTCCCAGTAGTGCCTGCTCGGTGTCATTACAGATTAGGTTTGTGACTGGACCATTGCACATTCTGTGGGAGACATGAAACACTGTTCTTACTGTTCGTACAGAAACACTCTGCTTTCTTAGCTATTTTTGGGGAGAAACTTTACATTTTGAGACTGCATCTTCTGCAGGTTTTCTGAGGAAGTCTGTCATGTCACATCCATGATTAAGGCTTTTTATGGCTTAAAACCAGTATGTAGTTTACTTGTCTAGAGTCACATTAAAATGAATATACTTTTTAAAAAACTTGGGACTTTAAATCTGAAATGATTACTTTTGGGGAGCTCTTATTCTAAATAAATGTCCTGTTACTAAGAGAAGATAAAAATTAAAGGAGAACATTAAGGAGTGTCAAAGCTCATCTTACAGATTCCCTTAGTAAGATTAACAACCCCCCAATTACAAGTTTGATTTAAGATCAAAATTAAAATATACACCTGCTATAAATTTTTCTTTACCCCCTTAATAATCCTGTTTGCTTCCAAATTCCCTCACTCTGATTCTGTGAAGATCTTCTGGATCTCTGGATCCCTGAATTGAGCCTACTTCAAGATCTGGTCTGACCCCTTCAACAAATTCCTTTAATTCTAAAACTTTTCCAGGTTCCCCAGAAAAATCTGATTAATGCTCAGCTGCCCAATTTAACTTCCCTTTCCCTGAAGGATTTATAAAAATCACTCAGCAAGAAGGTCAGGATCAAAGCATACAGGTTACTTGTACTTATGCTGGGTAAAAGCCAGCAACCAGGAAATAAATCTGACATGGGCTCAGGGAGTTCACACCTGGTATTGTAAGCAAAATCTGATGGTTTGTCTCCCTAGACTAGAGAGCCTTTTTTTTTTGGTACCGGGGATCGAACTCAGGATCTTGCGCTTACGAGGCAGGTGCAGTGCCACTGAGCTAAATCTCCGGCCCTAGAGAGCCTTTTAAGGGAACAATCTGAGATTGTTTCTTGAAAGTTTTAGCCAAGCAGATTAAAAAGGAGCCTATGTAGTCAATCACTATTCTTGTTGTATTCATGTGGATAATTAAGGCAAGTTTCCTAAGACCAGACCAATTTTTGGAAACAACTTGGTTATATGACTTTTTTTTTGACATAAATGGGAGTGACGTAGAGAGAAAAAAAAAATTTCCTCAGTAGAAAATTATAACACCCTTGTGGATGTCAGATTTTAACCCTTCTCATCATCTTTGAGGGTTTTTTTTTTTTTTTGGTACTAGGGATCAAACTCGGGACCTTGTTCTTCCCAGGCAGGTGCCGGAACCACTGAGCTAAATCCCCAGCCCTGAGGTTTTGTTTTTTACCTGCCTTCTGGCCTGGATCCTAAATTCTGTTTTCCTACAATAATGAATTGTAATTTATCAAACTAGTATTACCAACTTTTACCCTTCTGGTTTGGAATCGTTTAAAATTAACACTTCCCTTTTCCTCAAGCCCTAACAAGCCAAATGACTTTATATAAACTGCAAAAGAATCATCAAAACAACTCACTTCTATAAAAATTGTGTCTGCTCCAGTGAGGGTTATTCTGAACACGAGGTATTCAACCTGCAAAAGGTGCTCGAGACCAACATCTATAGGTCTTCTTGACTGACTGCTTTCCCCGATTCAAAAACCGGTTATGGATTGTTCTAACCATTAATCTTTTTTTTTCCCTTCCCACAAAAACACCTCTACTTAAATCACTGTATAGATCTAACTTGGATGGGCCACTTTGTAACTTCTAACCCCAATCACCAAAGCTACTGCCTTAGAGAGCTCTCTGTCACTGTTCTGATTTATTTAGCAGTGAGGTTTCTCCTGCATTATGTGCCATATATGTTCATAAACTTGTTTTCCTTTTCTTAATCTGTCTTTTGTTGTAGGGTCCATTCTGACAACTCACGAGGGTGAGGAAAAAAACTGTTTTTCTTCTTAGCACAGACATGGCTCTGAGTATCCAATTTTACTTCTTAAAAAAAAAAATCAAAGGACCAAATATATCTCAACCCATTTTTTTTTTATTTTGGTACCGGGGATCAAACTCAAGACTCTGTGCTTGTGAGGCAAGCAGGGGCACTGCTGAGCTAAAGCCCTGGCCCTCTCAACCCATTTCTATACTGCACACAAAACCTCAAGAGCAAATACAATTTAATGATAATAGCTGAACTTCATTTAGGGAGAACTTTACATCAATAAGTTACTAATATTTTCTTGATGTGTAATAGATACTTTCAGGTTATGCCTATGTGTATTTAAGTTAAACATTTTATATATAAATATATGATTGAAATGCCTAAGAAAGATTTGTACTTCTTACCTCTTTTTGTAGGATTTCTTCTCGAACTTGAGAAACTGCAAGAGACTCTTGCTTACCCTGTAGCTCATTAACTTGACTTTGGAAATGTTTTATAAGGATCTAGAAAATTATCAGAAATACTGTGTTAATAAGGTTCTCCCTTGAACACTATCTGAAACATCTAAGAAAGCCAACTTGTGATTGGAAAAAAAAAATCTTTGAACATACATCTCTATAAATTCTAAGCATTTGGAGGAAAGTGGACAATACTGTCTTTATACTTTGTGATCAGGTAGGATGATAGTTTTTATTTAAGAGCCATTAACTAAATATAATAAGCCTTCTAAAATTTGTGAAATGTCAGTTGTTTTTAGACATGTTTGTAGACAAAGAAACAAATATATGAAGATATTTCCAATAAGAAACTGAAAAATGCATATTATCTCTGATACAGTACTCCTCTTAACAATCAGACTATTCTTCCATTTATCTCATAATTTCACACTATTACATTTATAACTCTGGGAAATGACATATTTATGGTACTGTGGTATTATGACATTACTGTTCCCGTTTCTCCCAGATTGTTTCATACTACAGAATCACATGATACAAGGCTTACACCTACCCTCTGATACCTCCTAAGGGGAAAAGAGCTAGAAAAGTTATATGCATGGCTGTATGGATTACTACTTTTGAAAGGCACTTTAAATACTTCTCACTAAATTAAAAGAATCGTTCTGTTTCTGAGCCACATGAAATTAAATTGCAACTTCAATACATTTTACCTCCTAAATACTACAACAGGCACCTCCTTATAATAATCACAGTTACAATTTTATGCCTAAGAAAAAAAATTTTTTTTTGGTACTGGGGATCAAACTCAGGTCCTTGCACTTGAAGGGGAGGCAGTAGAACCACTAAGCTAAATCCCCAGCCCATACCTAAGAAAATTTATAATGTCTTAGTATTTAATAGCAAGTCCATATTTAAGCTTCTTCAATTGAGGGATTTGTTTTTTAATTAATATGGTATGAAGTAATTATAGGTGGGATACATCATGGTAAGACAATTATTTCTTGAAGTTTTTCTGTAAGGCTCATTTTAGTAAGATTAAAACCTACAGAAAGGATGAAGAGAAAAAATAACATTCACACATTCTTCCACTTGATTCCCCAACTGCTAACATCTTAACTCATTTTCTTTTCTTGGATATATCTCATTTCTGAGTAAGTTGCAGACAAAAGTTCTATTGTAATGCTTTTTTTTGGGGGGTGTGTGTGCCAGGAATCAAACTCAGGACCTTGCACTTGGCGAGGCAGGTGCGGTGCCACTGAGCTAAATACCCTTCCCTGTAATGCTCTTTTTTAAAACCTACTAACATCAGAGAAGACAGACTACACAGTGAATATTTTTGGATATTCTACGTAGATACAACTATTATCCAAAAAGGAAGACACATTTATTCAAGAAAATGCTGGTAACTTGTCAGCAGTCTTTGTCATAATTCTTAGAAGACTATGTTTCATAAGGGCTAGTGCTATGCATATCTCTGTTCATTATTTTAGTTCCCAAACCTGATTGTCTATAGACCTGAATCATCATTTGTTTAATAAATAAAAAGTAGCGGGCAGAAAGAATGCCTGAGAGTAAATCACCTGTCATTTGGGACTTTGTGGGGAGGGAAGTGGTTCAGTATTCAAGGACTAAAGTCACAATTACATTAGACATGTACCTCAACCATCTGTTATAAAGTATTTAGTAGATTTGAGAAGGGTAGGGACTCAACTAAAACTACTCATTTAAAGCATAATTTTAAAGTAGAAACATTAAATATATGGCAATGACATCGTTTTCTATAAAAAACACAAGCTAATAATAATTTCCTATTTCTACCATCAACCTAAAAAATGAAGTTAAAATATTTCCAAATTGTGCTTGCTTTGGCAGCACATATACTAAAATTGGAACCATACAGTGAAGATTAGCATGGCCCCTGTGAAAGGACGACATGCAAATTCGTGAAGCATTCCATATTTTTGGGCCGGGGATTTAGCTCAGTGGTTCCAGCACCAGCCTCACAAGTGTAAGGTCCCGAGTTTGATCCCCATACCAAAAAAAAAAAAAAAAAAATCCAAATTAATGTTCTGTTAACAGTCAGAAAACAAATATTAGAACCAAAGAAAGATCAAGATACATTTGTGATCCACCTCTTGAGTTGCTACTTTACGATTCAGTTCAGCTACTTTGGAAGAAGAATTTTCAACTGCATTTTGGCAAAGGAGTTTCTCTACTTCCCTCTGATGGGATGCTTTGAGGGATGCAATATGTGCTGCAGTGTCTTCCTTGACCCTATAGAACAAATGAATGAAATTCACACACAATAGTGACTTTTCAACCTTTAACTCAGAGTTAGCACAAAACTAGTGTAAGAAGAAACAAAGGGAGAGAGGGTATCTATTAACTGTTATCATGCTAGGGCCTTTACACATTATTATCTATGGTTTTCTTACAACACTTCATGAACTCATTATTACTTACTACATTTTATAAGGGAAAATTGTAGTTTAGAAAAAGTGAAATATCTAGGGACCCAGATCAGTCAGTCTATTGTAGAGCCGGGGTTCAAGTCAAGCAGAGTTAGATTTCAAAAAGTCTGAGCCTATATTCTGTAAGGAAATCCAAAGCTTCAAAATATCTGCTTGAATTTAAAGGAAAGTGCTTGATATTTTAAGATAAATTCAGGTTTCTTGCTCAGATTCTTATTTGTAGAATCACAGGTATTCATTTTGGAATCTTCAATGCTTTATGTCTAGGCAGCATTTACCAATTTTTGGTGCACAAATATGACTCTAGGCCTAGTTGTATGTTGTGAGAATAAGATGATCTTTATGGTAATTCTCAGGATATAAGGGAATCTGATTTCATCTGGACTATAAATGTGAGACTATTCATTTGTCTGACAAAAATTTATTCATTTGAAGGCAGTTTAATAAATGGAAAAGTTATGAATCACTGTCGATACATACTAATATAACAATTTACAAATTATAGACAAGTTTATCATATGCTTATTTCACTATATGAGTATTTCTCTATGGAAACAGTATGGTTAGAGTTCTAGAGAAAGCACAAAAACTTAAAAACATGATAGAACTGAACTATAATAAAAAACAGCCTAAATCTGGGACTGGGAAAGTTTAGTTTTCAGGTTTAGAGCTATCTGAGAAACAGTGACAACAAAAGAACATTTTAAATTATACACAGGGAAATTCATACGAAAAACCTAGATTTGAAATTATTTCTAGGAAAGAATGTGATTCTCCCTAATTAGCTTCAGGAATGCAGAAATGAGGTTTCAGTTTGGAGCAGCATGGCTGTCATGATGACTCAATCTCTGCCATGGCTCACAGTCCATCAATAAGGACTTGTTAAACTGGGTTTCTGTGGAGATGCAAAGACATAACTGAACACCTGTTCTTAAGGCTGTGCATGATTAACATTTTCTTGGTACATATTATAAGTTGTGTAGGAGTTGGGGGCAGGAGCAGGCAATTTCCTGGGACGCTCCAAGAAATATTTTGCGGAGGAGGAAGACTTGAAACACAAATGAGCAAAAGGGATTAGGAAATGTGGCAGGTTAGGTGATCAAAATATACCATGAAGTTTAAAAAAAAAAAAAAAAAGATACCATGAGAGACACATTGCTATTAATCTCCCTCAAAATACTCCCCCTCGCCTTTGAACACATTTATTCCATCATTCTTGCCAATTTCTGGAGCAGTTCTGGAAGTTCTCTTTCATGTCAAAAAATACAGTAAGGTGAATGCTGCTGCCAAGTGCCATCCAAAGAAAAGGCAGGCTTGTAAAAACATTGTTCTCATCCACCTTATTCACCAGATCTGGCACTGTTCAACTTCTGGCTCTTCCCCAAAGTCAAAATGACCATTAAAAGTGAGTATAAAGATTCAGGACATCAAAGCAGCCACAGGAGCATTATAGGTCTGACCCTCACCTGCCCAACCCCCAGCTGTCCAAGTTCCTGAGCTCCAAAAACACTACAGCCTGTTCCTAGCCTACAGCCCCTGCCTGAGCCTGGGAACAATGGCTGTCCCCCTGCTAGGTTACAGTGGCTGTTGTTATAGACATGTACTCTGAGCCATTTTCACTCACTCAGTCTCTTGCCCTCCTTCCTCTTCACATCACCCCACCTAAGCCCATCCCGCAAACCTATCCATAAAAGACCCAGCTCAATAAACTGGACTCTGCTTCTGCTTTGGAGTTACTCAAGGAGGTCCCATCCAGAACCCCTAAACTCAGACCTTTTGTGTTCTTTACTAAGTCATCACCATTTATCTTACACAGTATAACTAAAGATACTTAAAACTCACTAGAATTGCTTCAGAAAGTGGCAAGAAGGATGGAAGGAAAAGGGAATGCTTTGACGGTGACTGATAGACAATGTATCTTTTATCATAATGAATTAAAAAAAAATCTTAAAACACTCTTTTTCTATCACACCTCATAGAATACTATTAGAATAGTGATCTAAGATACTAGGCAGAGAAATTTAGTCTTGATATTTATGGAAGTTGGGAGTCCTGGAGGGCACAGAGACATGGATATGGAAATATTTAAAGAATATTAATATTTTTAAGCATGATGATTGGGGGAGGTACAAACAAAGGGTGATCAGGGTGGGAAAACTATAGTAAATCAGGCAGTATGCCCTAGCAATGAGGAAGAAAGCTAAATGATGAATATTTATAGGAAAGACCCTATATACCATGAACCCTAGTTAAAAAGGAAGTAAATTTGGGCCTGGCAGTTGGAATTAATATATACATAGACAAGGATGGAGAACTCAGGAGGGGGAACTAGTTTATAGGTAAAAAAGAGAAAACTTGAGGTACTTTTGATTCTAAGTAATCCAAACCAGTAGTTGTAGGTTTGACATCTGAGAGCAAGCCTTGAAAAATAAATCTAGAAGCCATGATTCATAGAAGCCATAAGAATAGATAAGTTTAGCAACAGAGAAAGAACAGAAGGCCAAGAACTGAGCTTTTGTAGAAAGATTTGGGGGCAGGAAAGGCAATGGAACTACAAGTCAGAAAAAAAAATTTAGAGCTGCTAAGTTATGGAGGTTAAGGGGGAAACCTTTGAAGAAAGGCTTCGTGGTCAACGCTGTCAAGAAAAATGAGGATGCAGAAAATGTCATTGGACTGAGAATAGTCATTATTGAGAGAACAGGTTGTAAATAGAGTAGTAAGAGCCATGCTTAAGACAAGGTGGGGTGGAAACAGGAGAGGCTACTTGTGGGAAACTGGCACTGAAAGACAGTAAGAGGACTGGAACTTGGTTTGATTAGGGGAAAGAAAGTTCTGAGGATGTCAGAAGGCACAGAGAAAAGAGACAGTTGGTAGCAGATGGAGATTCTACAAAGAAATGTGTAAAGTTCCTCAAGTCATGCATGGATCATAAGGGTAGTTCGAAAGTTACTTTTCAAAAGACAAATCTTTTCCTCTTAGATGGTCAATTAATTTTAATAATAGCTCTTTTCTGACAGCAGTCTGCCTACAGCAGTCATAAATGACATTTCTTTCACAAGAAAGGCCCAAGTGGCCTGCTTATTAATTATTAACATCACTTGGATACATACAGAAAACCAAGACTGGTCAGCCCAAAGACATGGCTAGAGGTGACACAGATTTTTGTTCATCAGAATCTGGGCCTCTGGCAGGTTCAGAATGGTACTTTGAAATGTATCAATGATCGGCAAAGTAATACAATTTTTAAAAATCTAGTTATAAATTTGATTCAAGGTCGAACTGGTTATCCAGACAAAATGTCTTAGGATTAAAAAAAAATGTTTTAGGTTTCCAAGTATTTATAAACAATTCAACACTTTACCTTTTCATGGAGTTTTCAAATTGGTTCACTGCTGCTTCAGATTCCATCTTTAGTTTATTTCTCTCCAAAATTAATTCCTCTAGCTCATTTTTTAATCTGTAGTTTTCTTGTACAACCTCTGAAATATGGGAATCAGTAAAAGTATGTGGTTGGTACAGCTTGCCACCCAGGGTTCCAGAGAAGTTTGCATTTCCTTTATTTGGGTGCAAAACATCTTTCTTCACCCTTTTGGCATTCACTTCCTCTCTTCGCTTTGCATTCTGATGAGACAGCATCATTCTTCTCTCCTTCTGAAGCCTCTCCACAGTTTTTGAAAGGTCCTGTATTTCTCTTCCTTTGGCAGCCAGTTCTTCATTTAGTCTTACTAGTTTAGCTTTGGCATGGGCCTGTTCCACCTGGAATTCTATAGACTGGAAATCTTTATCATCTTTGTCATTTTTCTTGAGTTCTAATTCAGCATTCTGATGTTTAAGAATATCTATTTCTGCTGCAAGGTTTCTTACAATGGTTTGATGGGCTTCCTTAATGTCCTTGAGTTCTGTTTCTAGTGTTTTAACCCTGGAGTTGTTACTCTGGTTATGGGTTGTTTCCTTCAATTTGCAGGCAAGTAGCTGCTCCTGTTCCTCAAGTCTTTGTTCATACTGAATCTAAAGAAAGAATTCATGTAGTATCAAAGCCTTGCTGAACATTTCATTAGTTACTTAAGCCCTGCATTCTCTCCAGTCTTACCTAGTCCTTTATTCAGGTATTTCTTATATATTCTGATGTATCCAGCTCTCTTTGTGAGCCAAATGTATAAAAGCCTTATTGTTTGAAGGGTACAATATCATATAATCTTGACATGTCATACAATTTCATAATGTTGCTTCATAAATATACATGTAATTTGTATACCCCCAAATTTATTCTGAACCTTAAAAATAAAGGCTTATTAAATAGTATTAATTTACTAATGTACTGCCAACAAATTATTAATATTAATAGGTTAATTTCAACCTATTATGCAGCCGTTTCCTTGCAAATTGTCAAACATATTCTTTGAGAATAAATAGGTAAACTATCTGTGGGTATTGAAGCCTGAAAAACAGCACATTTTCAGCCTTCTAACATCAATTTATTAATCTTACAGGGACTAAGTCAGCTTAGAATCTGTATACTGGAGCCTTGGTATACTAAATAAAAAGTTTACTCTATGGAGAGGCACCAATAGTCTTTATTTATTCAATCAGTGATGTTTATTAAGCCACAAATTTGTACTGTGGTAGGTTCTAGAGATAAGAGGAGATTCAATTTTTACTTTCAGATAGTTTACAGTCTGGTGAAGAGAGTGACAGAGCAAGTTATAATGTGCTATGATACCTGTGGCAATGGGCCTATGAACACAGTGCAGAGGTGGAGAGGCAGCCCTGACAGTCTGGAGGCCTAAAGGTGGGAGACAGCACTGAGACAGTGCATTCAAGTTTGATCTTGAGGGATAAGTATTAATTTGGGGATGAAGGGATGAGTAGAAGCACAGACATTTTAGAAGGAGAGAACATGTGAGAGTGACTGGTGTATTCTGAGAATTAGAAACAAAGGGAGGAAGTGACATGTAATGAGCAGGGACAGGAGTAGGATGATGGGATAGGGGATTGTAAAAAGGGGAAAAGTGAGGTTAGGTTAGTAGATTTAGATATAAAAATGGGGAAGGGGGTTGGAGTTTATATCTGAACTTTTTGCTTGGTAGAATATGAATAATAAGTGTAATCATTTACTGTTTGTTATATTCCAGGCATGGTACTAGGGCCTCATACAACATTCAATACTCCCAATACCTTATGATATAGGGAATAAAGCACTGAGTATCTTTTCTGTGCCAGGCACCTTGCTGAATGATAGAATACAACAATGAGTGAGAGCAGAATGGACTTTACCACCATAGAGTCCAGAATCTAGAAGGCAGAGACAACTAGCAGTGCAATCCAGTGTCTGCACTTGTGGTGGGTGCATGGGGCTGAGCGTGGTGGGTGCATACCAAGGTAATTCATTTACCAAGAGGTCCCAGGAACACTGCTTATTGTTTAAAAATTTCTTTGCGTTTCACTGGAGCAATGTTTAGGCTGAAATCTGGATCACAGGAACACTTTTGTTGTGCGAAAGGGGAGCTCAAAGGATACCAGTCAGAGGCAACAAAGCATACACATTTCTGTGGCTACAGGAAATAAGACAAGCAGGCCAGTATGATTTAAAGAAACAAATATGATATTAAAAAAACATTGAAGAGGATGGAAATGCTTGGTCATTTGTGGATAAATGCCATTTATTTATCCTAAGAGCAGCAAGAAGTTGTTGAAAGGATATCAACAAGTGGTATGTATGCGTGTATAGAAGACAGAGGGATATGAATTTTGGCTTTAGTATCAAGAGTTGTAAGATGGGCATGATGGATATGTGTAGACTAGTCAGGAAATTACTGTAGTAATATAAAAAATACACAGGGGGCTGGAGATTTAACTCAGTGGTGCTGCTGCCTGCGTTGCAAGCGCAAGGTCCCGAGTTTGATCCCCAGTACCAAAAAACAAACAAACAAACAAACAAATACACACACACATACTTTTTTTTGATGGTGGTGCTGGGATTTGAACCCGAGTGGCCTCGTGAAGGTTAGGCAGGTTCTCTATTATTGAGGTACCATATATCTCTAGCCCCAGCCCTTTTATTAATGATTGTAATATAGTGACATGTTAATGAAGAGACTGTTCGAAAAATAATTTGAAATAAAAGTGGGTAATTGGCAAGAAGTCAGTTATTATTCCTGGCACACGTGAGAAAACTAAGGGTCAGAGGTACAGTAACTAGCTCAGTCATGGTAGAACTGGTCCTAGGCGGAGGGTCTGACTCTAGAGTGCTGTGTTTCCCATTACGCTACAGTTCATATATAAAGGGGGCAAGGTCTGCTGAAAGGAGAATGGGGTAAGGGTAGGGGAAGATGAACTTGACAAAGAGTCAGAGTGAATGGTTAAAAACTTGAAAGGAATTGCTCAGCCACATCCACAACAGGCTTGCCAAGTAGCACTGAAGGGATTCATGAAATTGGACACTCATGCACCTGAGCAGCCCTTGTCTCTCTCAACTGTGCAGTCTTCTTTGGACACACAGCAGTATGAGTGGAGGAGACAGAGTGAACTGGGGCACAAGGTGAAGCTGGGTGGTAAAGGAGTAAACATTAGGATGTAGAATGGTAGGAGAAGAAAGTAAACCACCAGGCAGGGGCTGAGATTTAATAAAGAGGGTTAATAACAGAAACACAACCTGCTTTGATGTGACCTTAATTTTCAGATCACTCTCACACCTATCTAGGATAAGTTTCAGTGAAATAATGGTCAACCTTGATGATTTCTTTTTTCATCTTATGCTAATTATGTATCAAGGGTGCTTTACCTGCTTTTTCCTTGGCCTAATTTCTACTAATTCTAACACTGAGAGGGGCGATGTGAAGATTATCCTGTGCTTGTTCATTTTATGTCTGAAACAAAAAGGAGTTGCTGAAAGAGGACAAGATAGGATAGATGTAGGTGCAGTTTTGGCAAAGGTCTGTGGGCAAGGATGTTTAGAGCTGTTTGTTAAGATGAGATCCAAGAAGGCTCTGGCCCCCTGGTCCATCTCTGAATGCCAACTCCATAGCTATAGCATACTTACCTTCATTTTTTGAAACTGTTGTTCCATAGTACGAAGGCTTTTCTTTGCTTCTTCATCTTTCCCCTCCAGGTCAGCTTCTAGCTTTTTAATCCTTTTTTCCATGAATTCCACTGTATTTCTATCTGCTGAATCACCAGCGGCTGAGGCAGCCAATATTAAAGCAGGTAAAGAATTGGGATATCTTCTTTTTAGAATTCCTTCCATTTCCTTAACCTATTAAAATATAAATAACACAGTTTAATGTATAAAATTAATTATGCTACATCAGTCATATCTGAATTTCAGACGTCCAGAGCATGTCTCCAGAATGGATCAATGGCACAGAAGTACAAATCAATTTAAAATTTTACAATTCTAGATTATCTGAATTTTAAGAAATTTTTTTTATTTTTGATTATCTGATTTAAAACCCTATAGTATAATGGTCTAATTAACTGACTAACTTACAGAAGTCCTCTTATAGTCACTGAAATATACCTTCAGGTTTTCTGCTGTATTATTAATAACCAGTCTTCTTGAGTACAAAGCTCTTCCTCCATCCTTCTTTTTCATAGATCTCCTTGTATGATAGTGCTTCTACTACTTATTGAAATATTATTTATATACACACGAACAAACTTTTTGCAATATACATAGAAATTTCTAGGCACCTGCTCTTGTTTGGAACAGTCTCCATTCCTGCCCCCTCCCAAAGGCTCTCTCCAAATGAAGCATAAGTTACTTTAATTTTTTAAAATTAGGAAGTAAGGAATATTCTATGACATTTAATGAAATCTTCATAAAAGAATACTTTTCATTTAGTCTATAAAACAATGACCCATGGTGTGGTTGTTCTGTAAGAGAGAACTTGAATGGAATCCATAGAAATTATAGGTTGGAATTACAGTAATACCTCAGTTCAAAAATGCTTCTGTTTGGAAACAATCTGGTTCTCAAAAAAAGCATTTGACAAAATTTTGCTTCCATTCACAAACTCCATATCGGGTGACAAACACAACTGTGGCCATCTTAGCCCAAATCATAAAACAAATTAAGTTCCTGAACCGAGGTACCATTGTGTATGTGCCTATGTATGTATACATGCATTTTTAAATTATCTTTTAAAAACATATATTAAAACTCTAAACTCTTTGTTAAACAGTCTTCTAGCATATAAGCGTGCAACAAAATACACCCTAAAAAGATTTTTAAAAATGAATTTAACATATTTATAATTAATGTGTTCATTTAAAAATTTTAAGACATATTTTCATTCTAATTTTAATATTTGGAAATATATTAATTTGAGGGAAAATTAAATTTTATTTGTATCTTTAATTTTGCTTTAAAATATTCTTTGGTCAATGACACTAATATACAAAGTAAAATTTTAAAAAACTTTTATAGAAAATTAAACTATGAAATATTTAATTAAGTAAAAGTATGAATACACGGCTATAATCTGAAATTTTTATTATAAAATGCATCTAATTTGCCCCACTTTTACTTATGTTCTTTAGAAAAATATTTTCTTCATATAATCTATTTTATAATATGGCTTAAAAACGACTGACTACGCCATTCTGTATCTTGATTATAAAATATACATTCAAGTCTAAAGTCATTAGGATATGAATTCTTGTGGAAAAAATAATTAAGATCTGAAATGTACATGCAGTGATCCAAGTACACAAAGTATTACTGAATGATTACTATATTATAAAAGATATAATCTAATGTGATAAAAATCAATAAACACTTAATAAAAGTAAAAGAGATATTAATTTTATAAAATGTATTTCTGGTCAATATGGATCACTATTTGAACTCTTTAATTTCATCTTAAGCACGCTTTATTTCTTTGCTCTCATACATTCAATTCTACACTTTTCTTTTAAAAAGTCATCCATTGGAGAAACAGTTTCTTTGGTCTTTTTTTCTTTCACAATTCTGATGGCTTCCACATTGGGTAATGTAAATCTAAGCACTGACGAAAATCTAAGCAAAATCCTGGATTACACTCACTTTAGAATATTTCTAGTTCTTCAAACCACTTTTATCCTATTATTTTCTCAGCCTCTGACCCAAACCACTGTCCTGTAAAAGTAACAGTTAATTTTTTGCTTAGTTTCCCTCCTCCTCATAAAACTAGAATAATATTCAGTCCAGGGATGACCTCCGAATTTTCGAACTGTGATGGAATAATAGCCATACATTTAAGTATTATGACTTGAGTATAGAATTATGCTCCCTTACAAACACTATTGGAAATTCTTTTTCTGTTTTAATATTCAGTAATAAATATGAATGGTGCATTATAGAATATTCTAAAATAAAGAAAAAATAATTCTAATTCTGCTTCTCCCCAAATACTTTATTTTATTCTAATAACCGTCACTACATGATTTTAATTAAGAGTCTCCCAGCCACACTGGCCATGAATGAGTATTTCTAACCCTAAACGATGAGAAAGAGTTCAAGATGATGACCAGCTTTTGGGGAGGCTAAATGTTCTATTTTTAGAGTATTTCTAACATTTCCCAACGATTACCAACATGTTCCCAACTCAAAGATCTTTCTTCCTGCACTCTTTTCTCACTTATCTTTGGTTAGTACTCTTTTATTTTTTGGGGGGGATGAGGTCATACTATGTTGCCAAGGCTGGCCCTGAACTCATGGGGTCAAAAGATACTGCTATCTCAGCTTCCTAAGTAACTGGGACTAAAGATACTATATGCCACTGTGCCTGGCTTAGAAAAAGAAATCCTAACTCTCTATGCAGAGCTTCAAAACTTTGTTTCCTTCTTCCTAAATGTCTAATAGAGATGGGATGCAAAACACCTTTCATCAATAGTTCTACTATATTTAATAAAATGGTATTAGTAAGAGGCATGGTCTAAAAATTTTTTTATAGTTATAGATTATATAAAAGTTGCTTATTACTTTTATTAACTTTACTGTAAAAAGAGCATTTTCCAGGTTAACTACATCTTGTGGGAACCCTTGAAATAAAAACACACCATATAAAAAATACTTTAATAAAAATTTACCCGTAACACATACTTGTCGCTCTAGATCCTGAATTTTTTTGGCATCAGTTGCTCTATCTTTTGACCGTAACTTCTGCTCAGCAGATGGATTCCGAGACTGTGCTTTCAGTTTCTCAATCTGCCAACAAATAAAGACATTAAGAAGCATATTTAAAACATAAAAGAAAAGATCCAGGGTAGAAGTAAGTGTATTTACTGATTTGTTAATTTCTCAACAAACACTGACTGAGCTCTTCCCTAGTTTCAGGCACTTCCACAGTACAGCACAAAACTGCTAGAGATAAGGAGAGTGAGCAAGAAAAAGTAGGTTCCTGACCTCATGGTGTGTACGCTGTCATGGAGATGGCTGGTGAGCTCATAAAGTATATCAATAAATGCATTAAATTACTTGAGAGTGACAAGTGTCATGAAGAAAACAGAACAGAGTGAAAGAACAGGAATAAAAAGTTAGTAAGGGCAGGAGTGGCAGCTACATCAGAAGTGATTCAGGAAAAGTCTCTGAGCTGAGGCTTGAACAAGTTGAGCTGTTCAATAAGAGGCGAGTTATGGGAAGAACCAAGGTCAGAGTATTCCCCACCAGCGCAACAAGTGGAATGAGCCTGGCAGGATAAAAATCTGAGGTGCTCTGATATGACTAGAGAAGAGTAACCCAGGACAGTGTAGTTCCAGATGAGGCTGAGGAAGCAGGCAAGGTTCAGACTATATGCAGACCTGACAGGTTTTGATAGAGCTTGTATTATTCTCAGTCTAATCTCAAGTATAATACATATCTAAATACCAAGGAAAACCCAAACCAGCTATTTAAACTAAGAGACTTTAGAGTAATGGTACCATGATACAAGATTATGCAGAACTGATAATGACGACAACAGGGTTCATCTACAGAAATACATTCTGAAATGATGTTACCTCGACTTTCAACTTCACAATTTCTTCACTTGCTTCTTTAAGCCGAATTGCATCTTTATCCAGAAGTTCCTGATTTTCAGCATACCACTGTAATCTCTTCTGCAGGTGACTGATTTCTTGTTTATGTGTTTCTTCCAAAATTTTTATTTCATATAACTTTTCACCTGTATGATAAAGTAACACACTAATCTGACTGTAATTTTTCAAAATACAGAAATAAAATAAATTTTGAATAATAATCAATGTATACTTTTTTTTTTGGTAGCGGGGATCAAACTCAGGACCTAGCGCTTGCCAGGCAGGCACCCAGCTGTTGAGCCAAAGGCCCAGCCCTCAGTGTCTACTTTATGAAGAAATAAAGGCATAAAACAACTGATACATAATATAGTGTCTAATCTACGAGAATGAGAGATTATATTCATAATCAAAATAATGAACCAGTGAACATAGCAAAGTTGGCTTTCTAGAAATTTTTGGTAATTGTTTTCCCACTCACATTCATTATAAAATTGAAGTTGTTTCCATGGGAAAATAAATGAATTCAGAGATAATAAAATGAAGACTGCCTACAATTATATTGAAAAAAATGGCAGAGATTCATGAGTGCTTTTTTTTTTTTACCACAACAAACTTACAGTTTTAACACTTCTTAAAAAGTTTCTTTTTTTTTTGGTACCAGGGATTGAACTTGGGACCTTGTGTTTGTGAGGAAAACGTTTCTTTTTAAAAATTATCATTCTATTTCACAGATGAAGAAAGCAAATGGCTTTTTTTTTTTTCTTCAAACAAATGGTTAGGAACAAAATGTTCTGTTCCTATCTTACTGAGGCTGATTATACTGTACAGGAAAGGTCCCAGCTTTGGCCAACAGGGCTTCTCTGATCTTCCTAGCCCTGTGTTCTGTCATCCTAAACTGCAACCTACAAGTGCACTGAATGGTGTGCTCATGGGACATACGTGAGCAGCCTCCCCTATTCCTTTACTTTAAAATCTTACTGTTAAAGCCCAGCTTGAATGCCCCTCTTTTCTGAAACTTTTAGCATCCATCTCCTGTCCTCTCATGTTTATTTGTAATTTTTCAAGTTTTCTGCATTCTTATCTTACTCCCTTTTGTTTTTCCTGGCAGGGACCATGTCAGATTTATCTTTACATTCTCAGTAAAATACAGTGTAGTACTACTTGTTCATTTACTTAACAACCCATGTTTGAGATCCAGGGATAAAAAGACTTTACCCTAAGGAAGTTCACAGTCTAGCTAGGACGACAGATATATATGCAACTAAACATAAAATGCCATAAATTCAAAATAATCTTTGATTTTTTTCAATCTTGCAAGCATTCCTTTAAACCAATAAAGGTACACATCTTTTAAAATCACAGCACACTTCAAGGAACAGAATTTTAATTATGTCATTCGGTTTTCATTACTTAAATTCAAAATTAGAACAGTTCTGAGTATAAAGAGTTTACATATAAGAGGATAAGCGTAAAAGATTGTGAGTATAAGTATAAAAGATGTTTTCAGCTCAATGTTTTACCTGTGGCATAAGCAATTTGATCTTTGGCTTGGTCTCGCTCTTTTTTCATTTTTTCCAAGTCTACTTCAAGAGCTTGTTTGTCTTGCTTCAGTCTTTTGATGTCTTCCAACAAACTGCTTTTTTCTTTCTTGATAGTCAAAGAAATACAAAGACAAGTGACTTTCCAACACAATAAACTACGACAGTCTCTCCACTCAATCTATCAAAAATACCGTTGTAAAATATTTTCCTATATTTTAGACCTAATTTTATGACTACTATGTGCCCCATTCCTGATCATTAGTAGCTCCCCATAGCCTACTCTTGATCTTAGCCAAAAGGCTGAGAAGCAATAGGTCCCCATAGCCTATTAGAATTAGTTCTAAACATCTCAACATAGCTATTATAGACTTACTAAATCTATTGTTCTATCTTCTCTTTATTAACGATACTGGTACTAATTTTCTTGCCTGGATTGCTGTAGTAATCTCCTAGCTAGTCTGCCTCTTTCATCCTCAGCCCCTACAGTCTATTTTCTTCACAGCAGTCAGAGGAATTGTTGCAGTCAGTTAACATCACCCCTCCGTGTGAAACTCTCTGGTGGCTCTTCTGAGTTAAGCCAGTCCTTACAATGACTTTTAGAATAACTCCGGCTTTACCATGACTGACAACTACTATACATGCAGAAGGAGGGTTCATGCCTGCCTGTCTGAATTAAGTACTATTTGCAAGGACTTTCTAAACAACCAATAAGAAATTCTTTCACTTTGTATGTATGCCTCATGCTTCTGTAAGCCTGACACATATTCACACATGTCTGTAATAAAGTTTATATTTAACATTTTTTAAACACTTCAACAATCCAGATAAGGTTCTCTGAGTAGAACATCTGCCCAGCAATGGCATCTCCACCAGTGAGCTGAAGCCAAATTCTGCCTCTGGTCTGTAAGACCAATGAACTTTGCATCCAAGTGACTTTCTTAGATTTCTCCCTTTGTGATTTTAAAAACTTCCCCTAGCCTCGGCCTCTCTGAATTATGTACATTGTTTACTAGCATACATAATATGCACTGTAATGCTCTGCAAATCCTAAATAAATTTAATCATCAAAAGATGTTTCTTATAGTTTATATAGTGCTTTTTGGTGTTATTAGTGAAAGTTTCCAAATTTTCTATGTCATAAAAATAGAACTTTTACTTTTTTTGTTGCCAGGGATCAAATTTGGGACCTTGTGCTTGCGAGGCAGGCAGCAGAACCACTGAGCTAAATCCCCGGTCTAAAAATATAACTTTTAAAAGGTCACTAACAACTTCAATGAAGCTAATGTTATATGTTATGCTTGAAACTTTATTCTTTCAAGCTTTCATAAAATACGGCGAAATTAATTTAACTTGCTCATTTTTGAGGTCCACTGATAAGGAGGGAGCTATCCAACCATTCTTTCCACCTATCTGCCTACCTATATGTCTAATTCTACATATACATACCCACATGCATCTGTGGCAGAGTGGTTTTGACTGTTACAATGTCTGGTGGGTGATATGAGCATATAGTACTGGGGAACAAAAATATAAAAATCATGTAATGTATAAAACACATCTGCTTAAAACAGAATTAACTTGCTCAAAATTCCAAACCTCCTCCCACTGATAAATACTGCTTTAGAAAGCTGTAGGCTATGTTCTTTATCATACAATTTGAAATGGAGAAACACTGCATTTCAGCTTTAGTAGCTATCTGGGACACAAGTATCTGTAAGATATTTGTAATCTCTGCTGTATAGAAGTATACTGTCTACTTCGGGAGATAAGTAAATAGCCAATTAATATTTTGTTTAAAAATAATCTTTATTTTAAAAGTTAATATGTGCATTACAGGAAACAAAAGCACAGGAAGCAAAGAATAAAGTCATTTGGAGTCATAATCACCTTAGCTGGAAGTGTCCTGCTAGGTCCTACATGTAAATGCACAATCTGCTATTTTCTGTGGCTGAGATCATTCAGTGTGTTATGATTTCCCACACATCATGAATATTCAACAATTCAAAATCCCAAAGCTACAAGAGTCTGATAATCAGAATATACTGCACCAATTCAGTCTGTTAGAAAAAACTGTAATCCTGGTTTTTTTGGGATAAAAATTTCACTGAGGACAAAAATGGTAATGGACCTACAGAATTGGTAGAGTTACAATTAAACTACTAATTTCCTTATAGCTTAATTTAAAATGAGAAATAAAGCAACAGATTATACCAAGCATGTTTTTAAGAGTTATCTAATCATTATTAAAATATTAGCAAGAAGGTATGTTCCCACTGAATTACTAATATATTTCTACAGTTCACCCAGAAGGTGCAAACACATCAAAATGTCTCTCAGAAAAATGTAAATCTGAACAAAATGTACATGTCTCTCCTGTTTGCTTCCTTCCATCCTTCTGCTGCCAGTGTAATAATAGGTTCCAATACATACTGCCCAGGGGTGGTACAACAATACCAAGATACACCTTCTCTATTACTTATAACACAAAAGCATTTACAAGCTGGCTAACTCACTAGCTCTAGTTTTTATCTACTATGCACTGTCACCTTAAGACATCTATAAAGTATAGATGTTATACAATGGAGTATGAACTTTGTGCACAATAAGCCCAAGTACTTTACCAAAAACGCACATATAGAAAGAGCTGTGGTTGTAATCTAAAACCATCTTCCAGATACAGAAACTAACAAAGAGCCCTTACCCTCCTTTTCTCCTCTTCACTGTTCCAGTGACCAAGCGGACCACGCCTAGTAATTTTTTAAGGTGAACAATTACCTTCAAATTATTTTCCTATTTAGCTGCATACTGTATGCTTTCCAATGTAAAATTTACATACATGTCCTAAAGAAGTTAAACTTGGGCCAGGGATTTAGCTCAGTGGTTCTGGCGCCTGCCTCGCAAGCGCAAGGTCCCGAGTTTGATACCCGGTACCAAAAAAAAAGTTAAACTTTTGTCAGGGGTCCACGTGATAAATGCCTGTTGAATCTGACATAGGATACCATCTCAAACCAGTATGACATCATTTTCACTATATTAAGGTCAAATGTACACCAAATGCTAATCTTAGATATTTCTTCTTAGTTTTTAAATGGTATGAAATTTAAAAACAGAGCTTACTCATACATGTATTACAAAAACAGATTTTTACATTTATGGAGATTTTTATAACAATCTTTATTTTCTCTAATAATTACAATCCTTATGCAACTTACCTGTGCCACCCGTAGTTCTGCTAACAGATCTGTAAAGCTCTGGTTTTTGTTAGGCTCTGAATCTTCAACTACTTGAGATAGGAAACGACTTTTGTGCATTTGTTCTCTGATTATTTTGAAAATAAAAGGATACTTTTACTAGATATTCCTTTCAATATAAAATATTCTTAACAAGACTAATAAACATCGAACTATATGAATCACTGAAGACAGAATCTTTATCCTAAAGATTAAAATACTATTGTAATAAAAGAAGTATACTTTAAAGGAAATGTTTATATGTAATCTAAAAGAATTGAAATCCTAAGGTTACTGGTTTATTTGTAATATACATATAATTCCTCCCATTCTCAGAGAAAAAAAATCAACGGTGCAGAAAAATGTGCTGGCTGATTTTTTTTGTGGTAGTAAAATATTTCTTATTTCAAATCTACATGCTTGGGAAACTCAAACTGCCAATTTTATGCATGGAAACTAGCAAAACCAAACTCTCCTTTTCAATTTTTTTCCCCAAGAGACAATATACAAAAAGTTTAGGTATACCCAAGATCATCTAGACCTACTATATTAAAGAAAATATTTATTTCATCATAAACATTAGTTTTGGATGCTGGAGTAGTTCTTTTTAGAACACAGGTAGTAACATCCCAAAGACCTGATAGTCTGGAATATGAGTAGGTGATGGTCCTCCCTCGTGCCCTGTGGTGAGTGTTGGTTGATACTACTCACAAATGTTTCCTTTTCTGGAGAAATGCTCTAGTCAAACAGCAATCCCTAACCTGGAGGTTAACAGGATATAAGGTATCAAGAGAAACAGTATATACTCAGTGTCCTGAAACCAAAAGCAAACTCAAATATGAATGTGCTGAAAATACTAAAGCATGTACTAGTCATCCAATAACAAAAGAAAAACCCACTAAATATTAAGTAAGTTACTAAGCTGGAAATCACTGTACAAATGAAAATGAATGTAAAAAAAAATTTCTAAGTAAAAATAAATGTTTCAGTGTAATGATAAAATGCTTAGAAATATTCCAAGTATTTCTGATTGTAAGAATTTCAAAAGGACTTACTTTAAGGAAGCCAATTCACTGAATAAATTCTGGTTTTCTTTAAACATTCGCTCTTCATTTTTCTTGTTCTGTTCTTGGAGATCTTTTACTTGATTATATAATTTTTCATTTTCCTTTTTAAAAACACAAAATTGTATTTCAATTAAAAGTCAGTAGCACTGATATAACATGCTTGCAAGAGACTTATCTTTTAAATATTTTAAAGATCTTTTAAATTTCTTTATTTTTTTAGTATGCAAAACCATTTTCAAATTTTTTATATCATCATAGAAGAAAACTTTGTAACTAAAAACAATTTTTTTTTTTTCAAAATTGCTTAAAATGTTCAGGTGAAAAAGAAGTTGCAAACATTTCCAAAGCCAAAGGGCCTAATGTCAGTTTAAGATACTGTGTTTCAGAGGGAAAGGGGCTGAAGAAATCACCACATTTCAACTATCTGGGCCAGCGGTGGGAGTGCCCAGTGGGACTCTCTACCCTCTTTTGTTCTGACCTGAAAGTGAAAAAAAATCACTACTGGAGGAAATTCTGGAAACTAGGCCTTAGGAGTGGGATGACAGGATTTAGCATGGTATTCATGGTTGTATATGAAACTGACTATAAGCAAGGAGTTAAACACTCAATGTCTATATAAGTTGTTAGACAAGGCAGAGCACAGACCCAGTTTATCTCAGGGCTTGAGAGACTAAATCTAGCTAAGACCAAAGGAGAAGAGAAAGTACTAATTTGTGTTCAGATGCTTTGCTTATTAACCCCTTTTAAAATTAAGAATCTGATGAAAATCAAGGGCTTTTGAGGAGCTAATGAAAAGTGGATTATCTCACCATGGCTGGAATGGTGCCTGGTAGATGGCACTTAAATACAGCACATACAGAATTAATGATCACCCCACATACCTAGGTACACAACTTTTGTATTATCTTTACAAGAGGGGTTGGCATATTTATGGGCCTATGAAATCTTAAAAACTCCTGCTTCACAGGTCAAGACCAGATAGCAGATAAAGAGTGAGAATAGTTCTAATTTGAGGGCAGTATGTTCTGCAAAATCAGGCTATTTCATTTAGAGCAAATGATGCAATCATTGGGGTGGCAAATGCTTTATCTGAATGTCCTCAGCTAACAAAGGCTCAAGGCTCAGACTAAAGTTGTCAAAAGAGAAGAACATAATGAGAGAAGAGAAAAGAAGAGGAAAAAGAAAAAAAAGAGGGTGTGGGAGGCAAGGAATGAAGATAATATGATGAAGATTATTAAACCCATCCTGTCTGTCAGATAAGCATCACTATGATGATAAAGCATCACACATGATAAACATCTGACTGTAAATACATCACACTTTAAATTAAAAATTGTTCATTTTCATGGAGTTAGCAATTGATTTCAGATTCACATTTCTGAATATAATAGCAAAACTAGCCAATACTATCTACTATAGAGCATCACAGAAAACTAAAGAAAAACAGGATAGTTTCCAAGGACTGTAACTATTAAATTCATAACAGGCGTCATTTCTTAACTGGTAACTGTGTGCCAGGATAAGACTGTACAGTACTTGCTAAGAAGCTGGTCTGCACTGCTGTATTCTGATTTCACCTTCACCTTTTGAGAGGCACTATTATTATTATCCCCATCTCATGATGAAGACACTTGCTTTGAGAGGTGAAGTCATTTGCCCATTACTGCACAGCAGGTGGTAGAGCTAAGACTCAAAACCAGGATTTCTGAATCCAGAACCCATGCTCTTTAATCTGCCAATGAGAAATGTGCAGACCAGTCAAACTATTACGGTCTCACATCTACACAGAATATTTTAATAGTCCTTAATTTTATAATTAAAGAATCAAAAGCAAATTTGCCACGGGTGGAAGAAATGCCACACCTGTTGATAACCTTGAAGAAGTGTTTCTTGTTCCTGTATTTCCTTTTGGATTTGCTTCAACTTTTCTCCAGTGACAGGATCAGCTGTTTCTCCAAAATGTAACCACCTTTGTTTTCTGTTTGTTTCTTCAAAGCTAGTTAACTTTAAGAAAAGGCAGAAATCGGTCATTCGGGGAAGGAAATGATGAAGTGAGACAAAGAAAGAGTAATAGAAAACTCAAATGGTGAGACCCAAACTATTTTATAATATAATACTGGAATTTGATGTAACTATAGTTAGGTACAATGACTTTTGTTTTGATGGCTCTGGTGAGTACATGAACTCACATGTTAGTGATATTCACTGAGTCTAGACCTTCTATATAGCAGTTCTTACTGAATCTAATTTAAAAAGGACTGCTAACAGAAATCATCAACCAATTTAAGTTTAGATTTTCACTCCAGAGCTTCAATTTACTCTCTGCAAGAAGTTATTCTCCAGAACCATGCCCATATTTTATACAGCAAATAGGTCAGTCAACTCCAAGAAATAAGGATGACAATGGTATTAGCAGGGAGTAAAGGGGTTTTGTTACTGTTGTTCTTCTAGGTTTTTTTTTTTTAAATAAAAGGAAAAACAGAACGATGTATTTAGTACCTTGGTTTGAAGAATATAATTTTCTTGACTTAACTTGAACAGTTCTTTTTCCTGTTGTCGCTTTAGTTCCTCCAATTTATTTTCTAGTTCTTTCTCTTTTTCCGAGAATGTGACTTTAATTTGCTCGATTAGGGCTTCTGCACCCCTCCATTTTTCTTCTGCTTCTTGAGCCCTTTTAAGCATAAATAACTCTTTCTCTTTGTTCTCACCACTGTATCCTGAAGAATCCTTTTAAAGAAAAGCATTATTTTATTATAGTAATTTTTCATATAAAGTTCAAATATAGGTGTTAGGAAAAAAAAAGATAAAGAATAAAAATGACATGGTTAATAATGTTCTATCAGAAAGAAAAGAAATTTCACATCTGTTATATTTTATTAATTGTCTTTTGATACATAATTTTACATATTAATGGGGTTTATGATCTTTCCACACATTAATTCATGCATTGATCATATATTTATAATTTAGTTTTAATATAATTTTAGAACATAAAATTTATAAATATTAATGTAAAATTTAATACCTACAGTCTGAAATTGAACACAAGAATCAGTTGCTATAGGATCTTCAGACTTCTTAGGAGTAGCCAGGTAATTTTCACTTTTGGGAGCTGCTTTACTCAAAGGTTCAGGCTTGATGAGTTTTGTTCCAGATAATATTTCTAAATATTAAAAACAATGGATGAAAGTATTTATGTATTCAGCAATTATGTAATAAGTAATAAAATAACAGGAATACTAACACAAAATGAGGATCTTAAAAATGCTGAGGGACACTACAACACAGCTGTTTCACTATAATTGCAATCAGAAGAACTACTACCCATAATCAATATTCTACTCAATTTGACACAGATGGCTAATCGACTCAAGACCCATATCAAATAACAAATGGAGCCAAATAAAAGCGAGAAGACTGAATTGGGGTAACTTCAGGGTTTATTTAATTACTTGGAAACAAATTATTCCTTATCTGTTCACAATTATAAGAATTTATAAATGATGAATCAAACCTCAAAAAGCAGCTGATAACTTTATTGAAATATTTTAGTTCAGATTAAGTGTGATTTCAAAGCATACTTTCATAAATAATAAGATACATAGTATAGTGGAATAATATGAATTACACAGGACTTCATAAGAGCTAACCTAAATTTGACTTTAAGAGGTTAATAATGCTATTATCATATAATGGCAATATATGTTAAATTAGAAAAAAATGTGATAAATGTACATTCTGGTCCAATTTTCTACTTTTCAGGTAATTTATAAATCCATAAAGAGTAGAAATAATTCTAAGGTCAGAATTATTTGTTATTTATTAATTATTATTAATAAATATTATTAATTTATTATTTATTAATTATTATTCAGTTAATAAGGCCTTGGGGAAATATATACAAGGGATTTTAAAGCCCTTATTCAAATATTACAGGTTCTGATTGTCTTAGAGATCAAATTTTATATTTTTAAAACAATTTCTTCAAGATGGTAACTTTCAAAATGCAGAATTTACTTTTTCATTAAAATGTTATACATGGTGGGTGTAGTAGTGGACACCTATAATCTCAGCTACTTAGAAGGCTGAATCAGGACAACAATAAGTTCAAATTCAGCCTGGGCAACTTAGTGAGATCCTTTCTCAAAAAAATAAAATAATAAAAAAGGGATGGAGATGTAGCATCAGTGCACCCTGAGTTCAATTTCCAGTACTGAAAAACAAATTAAAAAGAAAGTTATACCTGGTTATTAAGTACACAAAATATAGAAAAGTCAAAAGAAACAATTTATCAACTGTGTCTTCCAAAAATCTTTATTTCAATCTTTTTTACAGGCATGCAAAGGTTTTCCCTTATATAGTCATGATCATAATTAGGCTGTTTTGTGTGGGTTTTCTGGAGAAATTTCTTAAACCATTAAAATGATTCACTGTAGACAGCAATTTAATCCTTCCAAATTATTGGAGATTAATTACTATGACCAAGGAATGAGGGGAGTTACTGTTGTAGGAGGGAATATAATAAATATACTTTGAATAAGTAAAATTAGCAAAACTGCAGACATCTGAGTGGGGGACATATTACTTTATATTTCATAGAAGAGAAGGAATTGATAATGATGAAAGTTGAAAAATGTAGCTGGGACACAAAAAGTATGGCTGTTGCAACCTTTGAGTAGTTTCCACTCTATTTTCATAAAAGGATCTTCTGAGACTTAACAATAGTTTAGGATAGGGATGGGGATTTAGCTCAGTGGTGCCGCCGTCTGCCTTGTAAGTGCAAGGTTCTGAGTTCAATCCCCAGTACCAAAAAAAAAGGTTTAAGATAAAATTTCTTTGTCTTATAAATTTAAGTAAACCTAAATCTATTATTTAAAAAAGAACTTATAAAGTGTAATAGTCTAAAAATAGAAACACAGAAGTTAGAGCTGAAGAAAATTAATCTAGAATGAAAAGAACAGTTACATGGAAAGTCCTCCATTCTTTGCCTCTCCCTTATAAACAGAGACCTACTTTTGTCCAGGAAGACAATGTGCTGTTAAATACATTTGACTCTACAATATCTATGCAAAGGGGGCTGGCAAGATCAAAGTTTGGTCAACAGGATGGAACCAAGAGTTTCCTTCATGGTGCTTCCAGAAAACTGATTACAGTACTTCCTAAGCAGCTGATGGTTTGGCTATCATCTACCTTTCACCCTACTTCATGGACAGAGTTTGGAGAACTGAGATAGAAGTCACATACTATAGATTTTGCATCAGTAAAGTAGCGGGAATCTGGTTTCTTGCACAGCTGTACCAGCTTTGAAACTGCCTATCTCTGGAGGCTGTTATATGAAAAACCCCAGTAACTTCTTTCTTGTTCTAAGGTTGATCCCAAATACATTCTCTGAACTTTTGTATACTAATCTCTGTCTGTGTCTGCTCCCTCGAGAACCCAGCCTATGGCAAGTAACCATTTCAAAGGAATTAGTTCTCAGTAAACTAAAACTGCTGTGGGCAATTATTCAATTAAAAAACCAGATTAAAAATCCTAGTTAATAGTATAATAAAAAAGTAGCTCAGTATAATAATAAAGTCATGGTCCACCGTTAACACTTTAATACAAATTTCAGTAAGTTGGTTTTAAAAATTCTATAGTCACAACTGCTGTAACATTTTGAAATAAAAGGAAAAATTAGTTTAAGAATATTAACTTTACTAATAAAAATATTGTTGCTTTCATTTATCATTCTCTACATCATTCCCATTGTTTCTTTTCCACTCCCTGTCACATTGTTTCTGTTTTCATTCATGGTACATCAGTAGCTTTCTGATCACTGTAACACAACACCCGACACTCATAATTTAAAAGACGGGGGGCCGGGAATTTAGCTCAGTGGTTCTGCCACCTGCCTCGCAAGCGCAAGGTCCCGAGTTCGATCCCCAGTACCAAAACAAAAAGAGAGAGGGGGTTTAATTTAGAGTTCAAGCCTACAGTCCAGGTAAGCTGGCTCCAATGCAGAAACATGGTGGAAGAGCATGGAAGAACAAAGAGGCTTAGTTCATGGGGGATGAGAAGCAGAACAGGGAAACAGTGGCAAAGAAGGGACCAGGAACCACATACAGTACTCAAGATTATGCCCCTGTGACACAATCAAGTATACTCAGAAGTGTGCTTCACTAACTTGTTAGGTATTTCTTAACCCAATCAAGTCAACAAGCCAGGATTAATGATCAAACATGATTAGGTGACCCTGTCAAACCCTTAGATTTTGGTTCTTTGACTTTCTCTCTACCTGAGCTACTCATTCCCACTGGCAGCAGTATAATATAGGTCTTTACACTAGCAGTAAACTTAACCACTTCCTGCTGTTTTAGGAACCTCTTGGATGGCTGCTTTACATTTTCTCTTCTCTCTCATAACCTCGAATTCCTTTGCCCTATCCTCACTTCCATCTAATGATACTGCTTTCCCTTTCTCAGAGAAAACTGAATCAGAAGCAAGCATCCATATTCTCTCCCTGCCACATCTATCCATCTACCAGCATATACTATTCTTTCCTGTCTGCCTCCACAGCTCCCCAAATGTAGAACTACACATGTTCCTATCTAATGCTAGTCCTTCCTCTTCTATTCATGGACATTGCCCCAGCAATTCTTCCCTTTACTACACTGTTAATTCTTTTCCTCTCTACTGGATCTTTAATAGCCCATCAACGTACTATCACTTCTGCTAAAAACAAAGGAAAGCCATTGACAACACAAAGGTTCTCTTAACACCCCACTTCCCAAGTCAGCTGCTGCCCCAGTTTTTGGCTGCCTTTTTACAGCAACATTACTCTAGGGCAGTGGTGGTGAACTGATGGCGCATGTGCCACAGTGTGCAGGTTCACCATTACTGCTCTAGGGCATTCTATTACTTGAGAACCATCAATATCCCTACTCCATGGAAACTGTACTTCTGCTTTACTGATAATGCTAAAACCAAAGGTCAGTTTTCAGTTCTCATCTTTCTTTACCTGTCAGAAGAAAAAGAGCAAATCCTTTTTCTTTAGCTGGTTTTAGGATTCTCTATGCTGTCAGGTTTCTTCCCAACTACTGTCTCTTTTATACATTCTTCTTCTTCTGCCTGACTCCTTAAGTTAGCATGTCTGGGCCTACAGCTTTCCTTTGCCTTTTTCCCTCTAGCTGGCCTTACTCTTTGGTATTCTCAATGAGTTTCATGGCTCAAAAAACATCTCTTAGTTTTTAACAACTCCCAAATTATACCTGGAGTCTAAACATCCCTTTTAAACTCCAAACTTAAATCTAACTGCCTCCTTGTCAAATACAAATCTCAACATCATCTCAAAAACTAAACTCCTACTCTTTCTTCCAGCTAAAAATCTACTCCATCCCTCATTCCAGAGTGCAGTAATTCTATTCTTCTAGTTGCTTGGGTCAAAAACTTTAGCAATACCAAACCAGTTCTTCATATTTTTGGTTTCACCTTCTAAATATAACCACATCCAACCACTTTTTATCACCTCCATTGTTACCTCCCTGGATCAAGCCTGTTATCTATTAAAAACTGCATCTTCCAGAAAGGAATGTAGTTTCTTATGATTCTCTTCCGCAAAATTAAGAAAAAAATAAAGTAATATATTATATGCACAGAATTCTGTTTTGAAAAGAGTATATCATGGGCCGGGGATTTAGCTCAGTGGTTCTGCCTGCCTCGTAAGTGCAAGGTCCTGAGTTTGATCACCGGTACCAAAAAAAGAGTATATCATTACCTTTTTTCTTAGCTTGATTTGAGGTAGGAATGGGTCTCAAATTGTTGCTTTTCATATCCTTTGAAGTTTTCTTTTCAAGCGTAGAGAACAACTTAGGTGGTGAACTGCATTTACCATAGCCTGAGCTCCTAACTGATGCATATAATCCACTCTGGGGTTTTCTTTTAAACAAAGGTGGTACACTTCTGGCCTTTCTGTATGGTGCCTGTTTACTAATTATAGTCCCTTCTTCTCCAGAAGAGACTTGAGATTTAAAAGCCTGTACCACAACACAAGAAAAAAAAAAAAAAGTCTGTATGCAACAAACTCTTTAGCATTATGAATTTCAAATGAAGATTTATCATACAGTAAAATGATAGTGATTATCAAACAATGTGGTTCACAAAAGGCAGACAACAAAACTGCTCTAATTCATTAGAATTTTAGCATTTTGAAGCATACTTTCAAAATTAACATTACAAGACAGTAACAAAGATTAATAAAACAAAATAAACTTATCCAAAATCTAAAAATGTGTGATTATTAGAATGAACATAGAAGAGATCAAGGAATATATTTTGAAATCACATTTGAAATCCTTTTCTCTAGACTTCTCAAGATTCTTTAAAATGTTTATTAATACCTTGCCTTATTCCACAAAGAACTAGAGATGATTTAAAAACAACAGTGGACCACGGGTACTATACAACAGAAAACACACAAAATTTTCGGGAAAAAGGAATGGTGAAATACAAATTTCTTCATGGTTGCTAATGGCATTCCTATAAAAATGCCAACTCACCTACAGTGCAAACTGTTGGAAAGACTGAACAATAAGCAATACAATGATGATTAAGCTTTCTTTTCTTAAACTATACAAATTCTGGATTCTGTTTACTGAAAGAAAAAGAAATAAAAATGCAAACAATGGCTTCTAAAAGAAAGCTAGTATTACAGTGTTATTTCTGAATTTGGGGATTAGGCAGTATGGTTAAAAGTATCATCCACAAATATCCAGAATCTACTATAGAGCTTAATTATGTAAACCAATCCTACCGGCTTAAGAAGCACATATTTTTTAATAGTACTTATGTACTTTACATAACTTTATTTTTCAATATAACAAATCAATTTAGAGTATAAGCACTTACTTGATTAATTCTGTCATCCTCAGATAATACTGAAGAATTAACAGATATTTTTTTCCTCAAAATATCAAGGTACATTTTATCAATATGTTCTTCTGTAGCAGTTACTGTTGGACAGCTATTTTCCATATCCTTATTGGCTGTCTTTTGTAAAATCACATTCTCATCATTTTTGTCAAAAAGTTGGTTCACATTTCTTGGGTCTTGACATATAACATTTGCATTTATCTTAAGGGGTAAAGAGCGAACATTTACAGTGTCTTTACTATCAGCCTCTTTTGGAGCACTATCAAACAAAACAGGACACAGAATAAACTGGTATGAGTTCCCAAGTATCAGTTAAATACACACACATACATATTTGAGTTGTAACTATTCAAATTAAATTACTAATGTTAAATACACTTACAATTCTGGTTAATACAAGATACTGACAGTATATATAATTGCTTTTAATTTCAGATAAAATTTTTTTGTGGCTATTGTGTTTTTTTGTTGTTGTTGGCAGTACCAGGGATTAAACTCAGGACCTTGTGCTTACAAGGCAGGCATAGTGCCACTGAGCTAAGCTGCCATTGTGCTTTTGAGATAGGGTCTTGCTTTCTAGTTCAGGCTGGCTTTATGTTCACTATGTAGCACACCTTGGCCTTGAACTCATGATGACCCTGCTGCCTCAGCCTCCCAAATGCTGGGATTATAGGCGTGTGTGCCACAACACTCCACTAACTTCAGACTTTTTTTGTGTGTGTTTTTTTGGTACAGGGGAAAGAACCCAGGATCTTGCTCTTGCGAGGCAGGTGGCAGAACTACTGAGCTAAATTCCCGGCCCACTTCAGATATTTTTAATGCAGTTTAATAAAGGATTATGCAGCATAACCTACACATAACACTGAGACCTAACTTTAAAGCAAGGACAAACCAAATAAGACTGAGAATTACTTTTGTGTAAGAAAATAAAACAAATTTCTAAATGAACCTTTTAAATATATCTTTTATCCATTTTTTCTTAAGTCAACCTGGATTTGAAGCAGGAAAAGCAACTTACACAATTCTGTAAGAAAGTAAAGAAGTAATTATAATTTATGCTATAGACTCAGAATCAATCATCATAGTATTTAAGAGTCTAAATACTAAAAGCCACCAATATAATCACAGTATAAAAAATTTTTAAAGTAAAAAGAAATCATTAGGATTTTAAAATAAATCATTTATGGTTTAAACTACTTAAATGAAATAAAACAATTCAGACAAATTAGGTACTGAAAAATCTAGAAAATATATCTCAATGAAATGCCCTGAATTTGGTTAATACAAGCAAACTACAGGGGCTCCAAAAATATGCAAACTATTATTCGCAATTTACTTAATCATGGTCAATTAGGTCATTTGATTTTATACTTTATAAAGATTAAAGAACAGTTATTTAATAAGCTCCATTTTCATATTCCATAGATTGGGTTCTCGGTAACCATTAGATATATATAAAGTAGTTGGAATCACTGAAATATATAACAATTATTTCAAAACCTGGCTAGATGCTGGGCATGATGGTGCACGCCTATAATCCCAGGACTCCCAGAGACTGGCAGGTGGATCTTAAGACCAAGCCCAGTCAGTGCAACTCAATGAATTAGTGAGACTCTATCTCCAAATAAAAAATAAAAAGGGGATGGGGATGTAGCTCAGGTGAAGGGCCTGGGTTCAATGCCCGGTAAATGCAAGAAAGTTTCCCATCTTTGCTGGGTATCAACTAAACTATCTTTCCTTGCCACCTTTCCAGTAGATGGGGTCATCTTGCCTTTAAAATGTTGAGTGTTAGGATGACAGGAACCCAAAAATCCTGTAACTAGCAGTGGTCAAGTTTTGGGTGTCAGGAAACTGACAGCAGAAGCCAGAGAGGGCAATTGACATTTTACAGTGAAAACATTTACTAAGCTATTGTAAGAACTTATAAAGCCTTCCACTGAACCTGGAGTACTAAGAAAAAGAGCTGAAAAGAATGGATATTTTTTTAGTGCTGGCTACCACTGGCTGCTTTCAGTATTAAAGAAAAAAAAAAAGCTCAAGATTGGATGGCTGTTCTATAAGTATAATTGGAAGGGAACAAAAAGTCTAGAAACTCAGGGCTCACCAGGTTCACTCTCTGTGTCTAGACTAGAACCACACAATAAGACTCAGAATGGAAAAAATGAGAAATAAGATTCCATGAGGCTTCTCAGGTGAAAAGTGACTCAGTCCCTTCACAAAAGGTGTCCTTTTCACACTTATGGTTACTGTTCTCCAAAATGTACAGATAATTTTAAGTACATGCAGAGAAAAATTACAAGGTTCAAGAACCAAAGATACATTGCAGATTTAAAACCTTTACTTAGCAAATAACTTTTTTTTGCAAATAACTTTTAAGTTTGGTTACTGGTACAAGGAACTGACTGGAACCAAACAAATTGGAAAGCTACTCAACTTTTTGAAGGCCCACAACCATATATGAAAACAAAAGAACTTTCAAAGCCATCAAATGAAAGCCTTAAAACTACCAACAGGCAGAAAGTGGACAGCAGCATATCTCTAAAGATGGGCATAACCTCTTCACAAAATCCACTTTGATTGTTGTGATGGTGATAATATACAAGACAAATTGTCAAGGAATGGAACTGGGGGCTACACAAAGAGCAATGCATTTATAAAGTTCCTCTTTAAGGGTAGAATAATAGCCCAATCAAGGAAAATCTCCATCTCCATTATAAGGGTCTTCCCAAGATCTTTCCAGTGTTTTCATAGTTGCAACAATAACTGCTGTTTTTTCCTCATACTTTTCCTTTCAGAACGGGAGTATCTGTTGCAGTTCCATCATTATATGGGTGGGGTAAGAATACAACTTGTCTTTTCTATTTATCTACTGGTAGGCAAAGATGGGCCACACTTAAACCTGAAGAAGAGGACTATACAGTACTTCAACTGGAAACCCCGGGCATTCAGGTAGAGTCCTGAATGGGTCTTTGGACTATCTGCTTTGGGGATGGTATGGAAAGACTATATATAAAGAAGACTGAAATGGATATCTGGTTATTACAAGGGTATGTTCAGGAAGATACTGGCTAGATCCTTACCAAACTAATTTGCTTTTCTTTCTAGGGACACAAGCAAGCCACATTTCCCAGCTTCCTAAGACTGGTTATCTAGATGTACTGATTTTTTACCAAAAGAATGACAGCCAATGTGATGAGGCACTTCTGTGTTAAGTGGGTTAAAAGAAAACCATTCTTTTTCTTCTTGACTGCTTGGATGATGCCTTGCCAACCTTAAAACTACAGGCTGGTAAGAGAACAGTGTCTGAGTCACTTTCTTGTTGCTGGGAAAAAATACCAGACACCCACAACTTAAAGGAGACGTTTATTTGGTTCCTGTTTTTAATTCAGAGTTGGCCAGCTCCACGGTAGGAAGGCATGCTGGAAGGGTCTATGGAGGAAAGCTGCTCACTTTATGCTCAGGTTAGCCTGGCCCACTAACTGTGTGGAGTGGAGCTTCAACCTAATCCCAATGATGTACATATGGTGATGTAAGCAAGAAATTTTTTTTTGGTATTTAGCTACTAGAATATCAAGGATTATCTGTTATAGCAGCTAGGATTACTTATCTGACAGCTTACAAAGGCAGGTTTTTGCATGTGTGTACTCAAGGTTTTATTACTGACATTCTATAATTATTGTTGTGTCTGTCTTGTATACTTGTTTCCAGCTTTTAAATACAAACATATAAACCTATTTAGAATTTATATTATTAAAATGGTTTCACTTGTAACAAAAACACAAGATGTACAAGACAGTCCCTTCAATAACATTAACATACCCCCAAAACAACAATGACCAGCACACACAATCTACTCTTTAAAAATACTAACTAGCAGGCCGGGGATTTAGTTCAGTGGTTCCATTGCCTGCCCCAAGAGCGCAAGGACCCGAGTTTGATCCCAGGGCCAAAAAACAAAGAACAAACAACAACAACGAAAAAAACTAACTAGCACTATGTACTTAGTTGATGTCAAAATCATGTTCTCTATTAAAATACTTTAATATGTATAGATCAAGGGAAGAATACAAGTCTTAGGAGTCATCAAGTAGACGGGTTTTGGTGTCAACTTATCTTTTTCTCTCAGCTAACACAGATGTGGAAACAATGCCAAAAAAAAAAAAAAAAATCACTGCAACTGGACTTATGTAATGAGAACATCAAGACAAGAAGCTGCTCAAACTGTGTCTCTTGAAAGCATAAGTGAGCAAATGACTAGATGAATGGACAATAAGCTATCTAACAAATATTTTATGGGTAGCAAAGCTCTGACAAGGTAAGTGTTCAAGCACATGGACTGCCTGTGTTCCCTGGTTACAGTCATATGATCTTGGACAATTATTTTAACCTTTAGCTTCAGTTTTCTTGTCTATTAAACAAGGAAATAATGGACTGCATTTATGGAGTTGTTTAAGAATTAAATGAAACGATGTATGTAAAGAACTTTGCACAGTACCTGTCCAAAGTAAATGTGATGAATGCGAGCACTTATCAGCATCATCTGGTTCTTGTGAGATTCACTACTAAATTTGGTTGAATCTAGATTCATCATTTTAATAATGAGGATAAAATGCCTGCCCTCCATGTCATGAGGATCATGTGAGAATCAGGATGTGACATGGCTGTGACACTGTAAGTGCTACATAAATGCAGAGTTGTCTGACAGGGCTACTGTGATATGCTACTCATCAGAATCACATACACTTACCACTAAACTGAATTGGAGTGGGAGCATTTTTATAAAGTTTGTTTCTCTTGTGACCACAGAACTTACCCTGTGATTAAGTCAAACTAACTGGCTTATGAGCAAATGTATGATTCATTTAAAGTAAAAAATACACTTTTCCCTTCTCTATGAATCAACTATTCAAAGCTGAAGAGATATTTTTCAGTGAAAAGCATTAGGCCTAATTAATGGCAGCAAATTTTTTAGTAGTATCTTTTTTTTTTAATAGCACTAGAAGAATTTTGAAGATTTAGTGACTCACAGGTAGATGCACACAAGCTAATATTAACTATTAATCATTCAATACAAATTACACAGAACAAACGATTATAAAAGTTTCCAATGATAAAAGAAACAAGCAAACAAAACCTACAATCAACCAATTAAACCTGCACAATACTCTCCCCCAAAAAACTTATACCTTTTAGGCTGTAAATCAAAACTACTGACTCCAACGGAATCTATTCTGATAGGTTTCATCAACTCCTCCACTGTGGGCAGATCTAAGAGGAAAAAAAGTTAAATGCACAAGCCAAAAATGTTTTGCAAATTGCTTAATTATGTGTTTAATATCGCTAGAATTAACATTTTCTTTAATTGACAAAAGTAACAGAATGGCAAGCACAATAAACCTGGCTTCCCATCATATAACTGTCTGTACCAAAAAGGCATCCTTTGATATTTATCAAATATTAACATCTGGCCGAGGATTTAGCTCAGTGACACTGGGCCTGCCTTGTAAGCGCAAGGTCCTGAGTTCGATCCCTGACACCAAAAAAACGAAACAAAACAAAACAACAAGAACAAAACAATCAAATATCAACATCAAATACACATCTCAAATATCAACAGCAAATATTTACATTTATACAATACACACATTTGTTGAGTACCTTAACTGATGTCAAAGCATTATCCTTTATTAAAATACTTTAATACATATGTATGTGCAGAGAGTAAAAAAAGTCAACTTAATATGATTTATTAATTTGGTCAAAGTATATTAGAAGAATTGAATTTTATTCTATGTTCAGCTCTAACATTCCATTTGAAGCAAATCCTTTTTAAGTGCAGAGGCTGAAAAATAATCACCACAGCAAATGTATTTAAATTATAACACTGGAAACTGTTTAGATCTCAAATAGTTGAAAATTTCTATTTATCTATCAGCTTTTACCAGATTCAGTAGTAGAGATGTGTTTTGAAGACTCCTCATTTTCTTGAGGATGATCTTTCACTGAGCTCTTGATCATTTCCACTGAGTTACTCTCAGCTCTTTGTTCATCTGCATCTCCTAAAGAATGAGCTACACGACAATATGCCTGATGTAGGGCTTCAATGTCACTATTGCTTTGCCCATAAGAAATACCTGTTGAAATAAATATAATCCCTAGTATAATCCCATTATAAACACAGGCGAAATATAATGTCCTAATGTCATCCCTTTATCTGTTAGGACTGACAAACAAGGCTCTATTTAGCACAGTGGTAATATTATAAACAGAGTCAAGTAGAAACCTAGGTAATTAATGGCTATAGCCTACCAGTGTGAAATCACAGCAGGCCCAAGAACTATTTAGCAAGTTGAGATGGTCTCGATGCAGTAACTGTACAGTCTAATCTTACCAATTACTGTCCTATTATCCTTGACTGTTCTGTATTGGATAAAACTACTCTTAGACTACCCAAAGTAACACAGTCCTTTGAAGAATTCTATCTTTCCCTTACCACTCCCTTCTTTCACTCTTTGCTGTCCTATACCATCTTGTAGTGTGCATTTTTTCAACAGCAACTCACTCCTCTAACTTTGTGACAGAGATGTATTCCAGTGTCTTGTTAAAGCTGCTGCAATCAGAAGCAATTTCTTATAACTAAATCCACGTTTCGTTCTTGTCAATTCCGTGAGACATGTGGTATCTTTTTCCTACTTTTCTTCTACATCCATTCTTTTTCTTATTGTTCTTGCCTGTGATGGGTGCTTCTCTATTTCTTATGGCCAATACTCTTATCCCAGGGGTCTGCATTTAGCCCTCTTTTTTAATCCTCTTATTTTTTTAAACCTGGCTAATTTAATCCAAACCCATAAACTTTATTTCGGTAATACCTTGGTTCACGAATGCTTCTGTTTGTAAACAATTTGGTTTGCCAACAAAAGCATTCAGCAAAATTTTGCTTCTTCCCTAAAACAGTAAAACAAATTAAGTTCATAAACCAAGGTACCACTGTATTCATATTTTCATGATTCCCAAGCTGTTATTTTTGTCCTTATCTCTTTTATGAATAACAAAGTCTCAAACAGACATTTAGATTGTCTTAGAAGTAAATCACACCTAATATATTCCCAACTAAATTCATTATATTCCCCACCAAAACTTGTTCTATTTACTCAGCATTTTGTGTTTTAGCTAATGGCATCACTACTCAGTTACCTAAAATAGAGATCATGATGTTGTCATTCACTCTTCCTTCCCAATTAACCTTCTCTCATCAGCAGACAAATAAATTCCAGAGAAAACAATTCCTAATGATATTAATAACATCAGATATTTATCAGTATTTTCTCAATCATTTTGTAACTTTTATTCCTAACAGTGGAATTTTCAAAATTAAAGAATGAATAATGGAAGAATGTAAAAAAAGAAGAGAAACAGCAGTGACCAATCAATCTACTATTGATAACTACGGTTAACTAATGCTTAAAGATAAAATAGACTATATAGCCTCATTTTCTTCTATATACACCAAAAACTGTATAGTGTACAACTCTGAGGATATATGTAACTCAAAACCTAAGAGGTGCTGAGCAGTGAAAATGCGTGTGTAAGAATGACTTACAATACATTTCTTTCTAGCTAATGCTTCAGGTACCCAGGGCTATTTGGAGTACACTCAATAAATAACAAATATGCTTAAACAGAGTAAAAACAAGAAAGTGGAGCATACTGTTAGAAAACAATTGCCAACAGTTAAGGGGCAGGAACTTTCCAAGAGGACTTGAAAAAAAAGGTGCCTATTAAGGTGGGCTTAACTATTTCCCCTAACTACCAGCCAGATTCAGAGCAGCATGACAAAAGGAGAGAATTATTATGAAAAAGGAAAGGCACAAGCTGTTTTCTTTCCTTTATAAAAATGTCATGAAGCTTAAGTATCTGCAGAGCATACCTAAAAGAAATGACTTCAGTGGTAAGCAGTAGAGCAGTACTGAATGCTCATACCTAATTTATAGGTGTAAGGTGTCAGAAAGAGGAGACACTAGGCTTTATAAATGACCTAAAAGTTAGAAATTAGAGTTGGGGATAAGTATCAAGGGTTATTAAGAAAACAGGGAGAAGAAATGTACGTTTTTCATAACTTTAGTCATTAACCGAAGCTATATTATGAATAATTCTACAATCATGTAAATTAACTTTTCTCATGCATTTCATGAAAAAAAGGGCTTACTTGCCTGCCTTTTACATTTAAGTGAGGACGCTATGTAATTGTTTCATTTATTATACTAAGTTGAAAGCTCCTTATATTTTTCAACTTTAGAAAGCTGAGAAGTGTTGAATCCTATTTTGCAAAGGAAAGGGAAAAGATTCATGAAGCAATAGTCACTCTGTGACTACTTCAGTCATGCAGCCATACCACAAAAGAGTACTTGCCTGGAAGACAAATGAAAGTAAGTGAAAGCTAGCTTTCACCTGGTGTTAAGTAAACCACATATTTATACTTAATAACTTCTTTAATGTAATGCAGCAAAAGAATTCCAAAAATGATATTATGAACAAAAGATAACCTTTGACAATGTTTTACCTAAACAGCCTGCTTATTACTAGGAGAAACATGGCAAAGCAAAACAAATAAAACCCACTAAACTTTTTCAGTTCTTATACCAAGTTCAGATGCTCACTTGAAGTCTTACAGGTGTACTTTTGAAATACTAGGTAAATTTTTTATCTCACAGCCAATAAATGTTTATACTATATGTCTTCAGGTATTATAGCTTGAACTGTTAACAGAGGGTTAGAAATGATAACTACCACCATACAGTTTCTACTTACTCCTTACTGAATCTTAACAATGTACTAGGCACTATACATCATCTCAGCTGACCATTATAAAGCCTCATTTTAAAGAAATAAGTTTAGAGGCGTTAGTTGTCCAATGTCATACAGCTGATAAGTGGTAAGGATGGAAGTATGATTCCAGGTCTATCTGAAAATAAACTCATGCTTTATTACCATCTAATAATTCACTAATCAAATTACTTCAGAGTTAAGAGTATTTAAGAAATAAAACCACCCCCCCTCCCCCCACCCCAAACTGTAGTTTCACATGTAGCTTGGATCATCTCAGAATTACTTTCAGTAACAGTTTTGATTTCTGAGTTTTTCTTATAACTTGCAGCAGCGGTTTTCTTACTGTTTTACAAAATTATAGTTTTTCAGAAAAAAATTATGGGTTCCAGAGATGTTTGATTGAAATTCCATTTTAAATCATACTTTAAAACTTAAAAACTGTAAAATAACCTTATCTACAAAATCAAATGTGCCACTTTGTAATTTTAGTATTTTGAAGACATTACACAATTGTAATATTTTTGGACAACTTTAATTGTTTTCATGCACATCTTAAAGGTTTCTCTGGCCATTCCACCCACATATACTAATGTATATTCTAATACATTACTGATTAGGAAAATTGTAGTTCTACATTGGTCTTTTAAAAGAATTCACATGTGCTTACTACAAACTGTACATCCAAAGAGACCACCACAGTGATAAGAAATCAGACATTTGAAAGGAGATTGTAGTTTGGTCTTCTTTTGGTTTTTGATCTGGTTGCTGATTATAGTGGTTGTTCAGTATTTAAAAATTCATCAAGCTTCAGTATCCATGAACTATTGGTTTCTATTGGTATACAATACTTCAATAATAAAATTTTAAAAAAAGCTGAGGTATAGAGTTGATCAGTGATGCCTACTGGTCTTTCTATTCAAGTGTGTGGGTCTGTTCAGTTGACCAGCATCCTGAGACTACAAAGCAAGCAGTTTTAAAAGTTTCTATTTGGGCTGGGGATTTAGCTCAGAGGCATAGCACCTGCCTGGCAAGTGTGAGGTCCTGACTTTGATTCCTGGTGCCAAAAAACAAAACTAAACAAAACAAAAGTCTCTATTTGCAGCTTGTGCTAAATCAGTAATTTATAAATCACAACAAAAAATAAACACAGTGGAAAGCTAATGGTGACGTGAGAATGTACCATATTTTTCAAGGGACTAATGCTCTTACTAACATTATAGGTAAATGTTACAAATGTGTGATAATATATACTTATAGTGGCTGACAGAATATTATCAATATAGAGTTCTACGTAAGATTCAATTACATATAAGGGTCCCGCTTGCTTTAAAAAGCGTGAAAAGCATTACAAGCTTTAAGAATGGCTTAGGTAGTCTCAAGTATTTCAGAACACTGGGGCATAAAGAGGGGGAACTGTGAGAAAGTACAATAAAACCAAAGTATTATTTTTCCTACATATGACAAAATATACTAAATTCTCTGGAAGGACAAATTAATATCTATCTACAATACTCTACTTTGTTTCAGCAACATTGTTCATTTACTAGTATTTATTTAAAAACCACACATGGCTTGGACTACTAATTAGCATCAGGTGCCACCAAATTATGATTTTTTTTTTTTTTCAGTGCTAGGATTGAACCCAGGGTCTTCTTACAACCCCACCCTCCTTGAGACACAGTCTCACTAAGTTGCTAAGTTGCCCAGGCTGAGCTTGAACTTGGATCTTCCTACCTCAGCCTCCCAGAGTGCTGAAATTACCGGTATGTGCCACCATGTCCAGCTCAAATTCAGATTATTCAAATTTTTATATGTGGTAGAAAGGCGCAAGTTTTAAGTTTTTATTGTCAGTGCAGTAATTTTATGTATTTCCCTAGAAACAGATTCAATTAGTCTTCAAGCAGTCCATAACTAAAGAATAAGCCATTTTTCAAACAACCTTACCTGTTCCTGTCATTTCATTATCGGTCATATCTGGTAGGGCCTTTGGCTTAGTTGTTGCTTTATCTTGTTCATCAAGATTGGTACCTTCAATGGAGTCCAATGAATCAAGCAGCACAACTAGAAGAATATAAAAGAAAAAGTACAAGGAATGCAGAAAAATCTGTGGTTCTTTTGATCTAATGAAGTTATTTTATTCATATATAATATATAAAAGTGAGTTTTTATATGTAAGTGGTATGTTACATGCATATGAGTTTATATATTCAACAAACCTGATTTCCTTTCTATGTACAAGAGACTGGGCTAACACCAACAAATGTATCTATGACATATCTATAATTATATACAGGTCTAACATACATGTGTACTTGGATGGCAAAGGGGCTAAGAAAAATAACAAAGGAAATATAGTAAAATATAACAGGATGAATTAAAGATGGGCACAAGGGACACACTAAGTTCTGAACTATAATTCCTTAGAGAGATTTAAAGACAAGGACAGTGATTCACTCAAAATTATTTAGATGAAACAGATATTTTGCCAACTAAATCATGAAAATATGTAATATTTACCATTAGCCAGCATGTTAGTTTTTTCTTCTGCCTAAAAAGGAAAAAATGATTAATTATATGTTTGAAACCAAAACTATGTTTAGTTACATAATTTGAAACAAATTTGAAAACCAGTGCTTTTCTCCAAAGATCCGGAACTGTGCTTTCCAGGTTTCCTTCACTACTCTCATTCACCAATATTCTTCACACCCAGAGAGACCAGAGCTCTCAAGGAGCTTCTACTGAACTTTGGCAATCATCAAAATTAATTTAGTCTAAAAAGACTTGCTTAAAATATCTAGGTGCCAGCTACTCATTATCTTGCTTAAAAAATTCTCCAGTTATTTTGTACATCAAGATAACAGGGCAACTGCTTCACCACTGACTAAAAGGTATAATAGAAAATGTAAAATAGGAAGAAAAGGGGCAAAGGGGAAGGGGAAGTGGGAGGGGTAGGGGAAAGGAAAGAAGGGAATGGAATTAATATGAGAAAACAAAAAAAGGAAACAAAGTCTTTGTAAATAGGGAGGGATGGAGGGGTTGAAGGGAGGGCAGGGGAAGGGAGAAAAATAAGAACCAAGCAAGATTATGTAAAGGTGCAAATTTCCAATGATGAATGTCATTATACTGTATACCTAAAATGTACCAATAAAATTTTAAAAAAAAGATAACAGGGCCACTTCACAGGAGATTCTGCAATTACAAATTACCTATCAATTTTCCCATATTGTTCAAAATTAATGACCGACTACATGTACACTGTACTCACAGTTTCATCTATACTTTGAAAGAGGTAATTTTCAGAAAGGGAAGTCACCAACAGATAAATGTTCTTCAATATAGATTGCCTTAGAATAGTATCATCTTTATTCCTCACTTGGCTAGGCAGTGTGTAGGGTCTTATCAAACAGCTCTCTCTGAAGCTTCTACATTTAGAGTGGTACATTTTTGTGCAGTACATACTTTCTTAATATATCCCACTAGCAAAATAAATAATAGCTCTTAAGAAGTCTTAATAAGAACTGAGAAATGAGAGAAATCAGACCTAAATGTAATAATGTCACTGGTTATCTCAGCCAATTAAATTTCAGATACCAATGTAATCACTAGCATAAATACTAAAAAGGGGAAATTTATTATATTTCACAAGAACAAGTCCTACCAAAGAAAAGTTTAATTATACCAGTTTCTTTTAAAATTTTAATTATTTCCCATTTCTAAAGCTGAATTTTAGGAAATCACCTGGCAAAGGATATCTTATAAAATCACTGATTGTTATTTTTCCTTTAAGATTTATGTTAAACATCCTGAGTTAAGAAAATGTTTAACTGAGTGTAAGGAAACCTATTTTTAAAACAATGAGCTAGACATGAATTCTGTATTTCAAGCTCTTCTGATGGAAACACTATAACTGATGAAAAAAGTTGCAAAACTCTCAAATGTAAAATCGATTTATACCTGTTTGGGTATATTTATTTCTGATCTGGGCTTTTCTTTGGAATGAATTTCTTCTTCATCTTTAGTAATCAAAGGTACATCAACATCCTCTGCATCTTCAAAATCATCACTGTAATTTTCTGAAGGAAATAATTTTAAAAAGTACAAGAATCATACTGTCAAAATAAGTCAAATTCCGGGAAAACTAATTTCCAAAGGCACACGTCAGCATAAGAATTTACTAAGATAGTAACATAAGGGAACCTTTAGACTTTTAGATACCATATTTTTTGCAAAAATTTAACAAATGTTCAATTTATGACTATCTTGGGATTATTTCACTTTTTTGTGCTTTCAGATAGTTCGAAAAGTTTCATATTTTAATCTTTTTATTACCCAACTAAAAGTTTCTAGAGTTGTCCAACAGACTTTATTTTACCTTTCAAGAAAAACCCTAAGATTAGCTTTTTCAAAGACATTAATCTCCAATCGCTTACTCAGAAAAAGCAGCACTTTTGTGAAATTCTGATATTCTCCAAAGGGTTGGATTTTTCTTAATTTAAGTTGATTGTTTAATTCTCTTCAGGTACCTCTGGTGTAAGCCTTAGTAGTACTTCTGAAAGATCTATCTGTGATCTGTCAGGTAAATACTGGTCCCATGTGACCTTTACTGTTTCCCAAATCCTAGCATTTTTGGCTGAGATTTCTAAATTATATTTCAATGGTACTGTAGCAGAAAGAAAAGCTATCTCCCTGTGAAATGATTTCATTGGTCTATTTATGGGGAGAGTGAGACGGGTTTTTTGGCCAGTTACCTCTTCAACAATTTTTAAGTTTATAGCTCTTACATCAAAGGACTGGTAGAAATCTGTGGGCTGAAGAAGAACAACTTTTTCAGAGTGGCACTGACCATTTAGTTAAAATATCTATCTATCTATCTATCTATATATATGTATTATTTTTTGGTACCAGGGATTGAACTCAGGACCTTCCGCTTGTGACGCAGGCAGTGGAACCACTGAGCTATATCCCTGGTCCCAATCTTAATTATATTTTTACAGATTACATCACAGTGAGAAACAGGATGGCCTGATGGGGAACAAATTGCATGAAAACTAAAATGTCCACTTTAGAAATGCCTTTTAGCCAGGGATTTAGCTCAGTGGCACCGCGCCTGCCTCGCCAAGTGCAAGGTCCTGAGTTTGATCCCCAGTATCAAAAAAAACAAAACAAAAAAACAAAAGCCTTTTACTCTTTTTGTTTACATTGAGGGGACAAGCTGGATGTAATCAACTGGAAGTCTGTAAATGAATTTTGGAAGGCATTCAAGTTAAAATAAGGATGATGCCAGTAAAATCTGGCAACAGAGACATCTCCATTTTAATTCATAAAAAATATGTTTAGAACAGCACGGGTACTGTATTGTAAGTAGATAAGCTAAGTTACTTGGTTAAATACAACAGTATCTATATTCTATGACCCAATTTTTTTTTTCTCTACATGAGAAGAACACTTATTTGGGATTCTCAAAGTATCAGTGGACATACTTAAATTTGCAAAATTGTAATGAGCTAATACTATTAATGATGCTTTGTATTAGACATACTTCTAGGTGCTAGGTGATTGAAATTTTCATGTTCTAGGTGGGGATCACTGAATTTTAAGTAACCCCAAAGATTATACAGTTAAGAAATGATGAAGTTGGGATTTCAAAATGGAAAGGAAGGGGTTATAGCACATGTGATTGGATAAAAGCAGTGTAAGAAATAGTTCAGGTATATAGCATAGTGCTTAACAGTATGACCTGGAGACAGACAGCCTGGATGCAATTTCTTGTTCTACTACTGAACTAATGGCAGGTCATAAACTCTCTTGACCTCGCTCTTTTCATCAGTAAAATGGGGATAACACTAATAGCTCAAATGACTGCTGAGATTAAGAGTTAAAGTGTTTAAAACAGTTGATATGCACAGTTGATATACACAAGCATACTTAATACTAGTAATTATTGCTGTTAATGTGATTATAACTAGTCTTGCACTTAAAGTCAGTATTTCTCCTTTTCTTTTTTGTGTGGTTGTGGGGATAGAACCTAGGGCCTCAGGTATGCCAGGCAAGTACTTTACAACTGAGTTACAGCTCTAAGCCATCCAAATACTATCTCTGATTGGGAAAACTGCCAGTCTAATGTGCATTATTCCAAATTACATTTTAATATTTTTATTTAGTGAACAGCCTATAGGCAAATTCTACCATCCAACCTCCTCCCAGGGAATGTGTCACGAGTAAAGTAGGTTGGAAGTAAGAAGAAAATGCCACTGGTAGACATCAAAAGAAATGAAAGGGACAGGAAATAAAGGGAAAGAAAACAGTACAACAGTACACTAAAGCAAATTTAGTTGATATGAAAATGAAAGTAAAGCCCAACTGAGGTGATTTTTATATTTGAAGTATGGCAGTTAAAAGCCAGGCTGTACCACATTGTTCGGAAAAAGTGAGATGTTAACTTGTAGCAGTCTGACGTTTTTGGCAGGAAGATATTACATAATTCAAGATATTCTCTATTCTTGTAACTTTGAACTATTTATATAAACAAAATGTTCTTCAAATATAGAAAAAGTAAACTATATTCAATGTAAAAGATCTGAAAGATCATTTTTGGAGATATTTTTCATCCTCTGTTGGCAAATTTAGCTGTAGACTAAGTATAATGCAATCTAGAGAACTTTCTTTGTCATGCTGGAGTTAAGGAAACTGTATTTAACTTCTTCTATAATCAGTAAATTTGACAAAATATCTGACAACACTCTTTTCAGACACTGAACAACTGATGTCCATTCTGGAGTCCTGACAAGGAGGGGGAGGACAGTTTCATTGAAATGGACAGAGTTCAGAAAAAATAAGGCATTCACAAGTTCTAGGGTAGTAATTCAAGTATATATAAAACAGAAATATGAATAGGGAGCTTTACTACTAAGTAAAGCTTCAGTAAATGCTAATGCATTGGATGAGACAAGAACAACTGGGAAGCTGTAGGCTAAATTCCCAGAGTTCACACAGGGCAGGGAGACTTTCAAGCTCTAATCTGCTTGAGCAGAAGGTCTTTATGGATCACCAGAAGCATTCAATAGAGACCTTAGGAGGTGGGAGGGCTAGGGGAAAGGATAGAAGGGAGTGGGATTAATATGAGAAAATGGAAAAATAGGAACAAAATCTTTGTAAATAGGGAGGAATGGAGGGGTTGAAGGGAGGGCTGGGCAAGGGTGAAAAATAAGAACCAAGAGAGACTATGTAAAGGTGCAAATTTCCAATGATGAATGTCATTATATTGTATACCTAAAATGTACCAATGATTAGAATGAATAATCGATAATGCAAAATAGGAAGAAAAGGTCCAAAGGGGTAGGGGTAGTGGGAGGGGCAGGGGAAAGGAAAGAAGGGAAAGGAAAAATGATGAGAAATGGAAAAAATGGAAATAAAGTCTTTGTAAATAGGGAAGGGTGGAGGGGGTGAAGGGAGGGCTAGGAATGGGGAAAAAATAAGAACCAAGATGCATTATGTAAAGGTACAATTCCCAATGAGAAATGTAATTGTGTTGTATACCTACAATATACCAATAAAAGAATTTTAAAAAGTGCAAAAAAAATAAAATAAAATACAAAATACAAAAATAAAACAAAAACCTTAGGAGGGACATGCCTTAGTAGTAGGGTTAAATGATACCTAGACACCTAGTGGCTACTCTAGCTGTCTCCTAACAAATGTAAGAAAAGCCTTGAAAGGATCAAAGGGGCAGGCTCAACTATCTATGAGAACAAAGCTCAATATTTTAAAAAGAAAATAAAATCTAGCACATTCAACAATTAAATATTAACAATATCCAATGAAAGGAAGCAAGGAAAAGTATCCCCAACCAGAAATAAAAGCAGGTAATACAAAGAGATACTGAATTGAACAAATGTGATTTGCAGAATATACTTAATATTAAGTACTTCTGAATATATCAAAATATCGTAGGAAAGGTAGTAAAGAGATTCTTTTGAAGATATAAAAGGAATTTCTAGAGTCAAAAAGAAAAAAAAGAATGAGTGACATAAACAATAGATTAAAGATCAGTGAATTTGAAGGCACAGCAATAGAAACTGAAGCACAGAAAGTAAAAAAGGAAAGCTTTAACATGTTTCTGCCAGATTGACTCATCAGTGGTACAACAGACTTGTACCACTGATCATACAAATGGTACAGTCATGCACATACCACTGGTGGTTCAAGCTGCCTGGCAGTGAGACATATGAATTACTGCCCCATCACGAACGTGCTGAAAGACGTAACAGAATCTTAGTGACTTTTAGAGCACAACTTAAAGTTTCCTAACACACTTGTAATTAGGATCACAGGGCAGGGGCCAAGAAGTAGAAATGATATTTGAAGAATTAATGGTTTAATCATTTTTTATTTCAATGAAACCTATAAACTCAAGGATGATAGGTCAACTTCAAACAGGACAAATACAAAAAAGGCACACCAACATACATCAATAATTAAAACTGTCAAAAACAAAAGATAAAATCTTTAAAATGTGAAAAAACAAAATACTGTATACTCAGCCCTCTGTATCTGTGGGTTCTACATCTGTGGATTTAACCAATAATAGATTAAAAATATTCAGGAAAGAAATTGTATCTCTACTGAATATGCACTTTCTTCTCATGATTCCTTACCCAGTAGAGTATAAGAATTATTTACACTATATTAGGTACTATAAGTAAATTAGAGATAAAGTGTATGGAAGGATATACATACGTTATATGCAAATACTATGCTGTTTTATTCAAGGGTCTGAGCATCTAAGATTTCAGCACTTGTAGATGGCACTGAAACCAGTCCCTCACAAATAATGATGACTGTATATACTAAGTAACAGTAATTATCAGTGACCTCTCATGAGAAATACGGTCACAAGATACAGAATGGAATCAAAGTGCTCAAATTAAAATAAAAACTGTAAACATTCTATATGAAGCAAAAGCATTCTTTAAAAATGAAGGCAAAATACACTTTCAGACAAATTAAAGCTGAGTGAATTTGTTCCTAGTAGTAATCTGAAGTACAAGAAATGTTACAGGAAGCTTGTAAAATATATCTTAAAATATAATTTAAGTTAGAAATTGCAATCTATACAAAAGAATATAAAGCCCTAGGTAAATATGTGGAGAAATACGAATCTTCACATAAATATAAATTTTTTAATAAAAATATCTGTATTAATGGGCCGGGGATTTAGCTCAGTGGTTTCGCCACCTGCTGTGCAAGCGCAAGGACCCGAGTTCGATCCCTAGTACCAAAAAAACACAAAAAAACTGTATTAACAACCATTATAATATACTTTGAGATTTGAGAAATGTAGAAGAAAAATGACAAAAATAGGAAAATCCGCAGAGTTTAATACTGTTAAGGTTCATGAAAGTGATACAGTAGTATTTAAAAGGCTCTAACAGGTATAAGTAGGTTCTAAGTAGGTATACAGGGTATTGTTAATCATAGGACAAATAGAAAAAAATACAACAAAGAGGCATAACTAAAAAGCCAAAAGAAGAAATAAAATGGAAGGCAGTAAATGCAAGGTCTATCACATATAAGCAATGTATGATTGGATCTGTTTATGCTGTTATAACCAGAAAAAAATCTTTCCTCAAAACACAGAATCCAAATCACTTAGCTGAAGAGACAAATACTATTTCTGGACAAATAAAAGCTGAAAATGCATCACAGGAGGGCTATACTATAATACTATATTTAGTAGTATCTCATTAAATATATCTTCATATGAATTTTAAGCTCTTCTCATATTACAAGGACCTCAACCCACAGGACGAAGAGGAAAAAAACCCCACAAATAGATCCATGGGAAAACAAAGCAACAAAAGACCCCCAATGTCTCCCAATTCCCCCAAGGCAGATCTATGGGGCATAAATGGAGAGGAAAGCAACACCAAGAAGCAAAGCTCTATGCATTGTTTAAAGAAGAGATAAAGAAACTTGGAAAGTTCAAAGCGGACATGACTGGAAAGTTTATGGAATTATCACACAAAATGATCAATGTAGATTTGGGGGAAACAAAAAATTGGAGGAGCTGACCAAAGCAATTTAAAACAAGAATGACAAATTTTCCAAAAATAAAACTATAGAATTAATAAATTGCAGAAATTTATGTGAAAACAGGGTTCCTGAAACTGAGGATAAAATAATAAATTATGATGATGTAGCAGAGAGGCCTGCTACAAAACCGTAAGGAAACAAGAAAAACTCATCTGTCAGCAACTAGATGACACAAAGAAGACCAACATAAGGCTAACTGGAATAGAGAGAAACTAGGAGATAACACACAAGGAATAATTAATTTATAGAAATCAAAGAAGAAAACCTTCCAAACATAAGAAAAGACTTCAGCTTACAAATAAGTGAGCCTTATAGAATCCCAAGCATGATGAAAAAAGAAGCTACCTAAGATCCATCATAATTAAAATGACAGATGTCAACAAAAAACTCCCAGTATTTTAAAATCATTCAGAGAAAAAAAAAAATCACATATAAATGGTAAATCCATTAGAATTACAGACTTTTTCAACACAATTTTTAAAGGCCAGAAGAGCTAGGTATAAACCCTAAAAGCAAACAACTTTCAACCCAGATTAACATATCTGGCAAAACTTTCCTTCAAAATACATAGAGAAATAAGGACATTTCATGAAAAAGAACAACTCAAGGGATTTATGAGTACCAAACCAGTACTCCAGAAAAAAAAACAACAAGAATATCCTAGATAAAAACTACTAAAGCAACCAGGCCAAAAATCCAGACAGAATGAATACAAAAGCATGGCCAATAGAAAGAAAAACAAACAAATGAACAAACAAAAACCAGGAAAAGAAAAATAAAGCAGTCAAGAACAGAGAAAGAGCAAAAGGAATTAATCAACACCCCTCAGTAATAACTCAATGTTAATGGACTAAACTCTTCAATTAAAAGGCAAACATTGGCAGAATTGATCAAAAACCATAATTCAACAGTCTGCAAGAAACTTACCTAATCCAAAAAGATATTCACAGACTAAAAGTCAAAGGATGGAAAAAAACTTTTCATGTACCAGGACCCTGAAAACAAGCAGGGGTGGCAAGTCTAATCTTAGACAAAGTAAGCTTCAAACTAAAACTGGTAAGAGACAAAGAAGGTCACTATATACCAATTAAACTAATTATACTAGTTAAAGGAATAATCCAACAAGAAGAGATAACACTGATAAATATATATGTACTAAATACTGGAGCAGCTATATTCATAAAACAAATATACTGGACATCAAAGAACAAATAAATACTAACATAATCAGTGGGGAATCTTAATACTCCACTTCCACAGAGTCAGATTAATTAAACAAAAAAATCAACTAAGAAGTATCAGAGCTGAACCATACCCTTGAACACATGGATTTAATAGATAATCTACAGAGTGTTCTATCCCACTACAGAGTATACATTCTTTGCAGTACATGGAACCTTCTTTAAAGTAGATCATACACTAGCCCATTTTTATGGGTTGTGTTTACCTGTCCCCTCAAAGCCTATGTGGTCATCGATGGGGCTTTTTCAGAGGTGGCTAGATCTAGACTAGCCCAAGGTATGACTGATTCATGGTGTAATGCTAAGATTAAGGGTGCTGGGATTAAGGGTGTGTGATTACTAAATCAGTCCACTGATTAGTTTGGTACCCACTGTGTGGAGAGCGGTGTTAGCCACAGAGGCCCCATGTTAAATCTTACCCTCCATTGTATAGAGCTAGGAGACTATGTTATGAGGAACCGCGTCCTTGCCAACTTAGATGTTTACCTTTAGAAATTGTCCTGGAAACATGATGAACGTTCTGTAACCCTGAGAAACAAGAAAGCCCATGAAGGTGGGGAATTTCCAAAGAGCTAGAGAACAAGGAAGCAGGTGTCTCTGCATAAGGGTCATGATTAATGACCAAACTCACCTAGTGTATAAAAGAAAGGTGAAAAATAAACTTGGGCGCTCAGTCTCTGGGAGCCCTCCCGACTCTATCTCTTTGTCTTTATTTTTCTTCATCCTCACTCCCCCATTCAGGTACTGTTCGACAGGTGACGGTGGGCTCCGTCACCACTGTAAGCCTGGTAGCCTAAATAGAATATAAAAAGGGGTAGAAAGAAGCTGCTAAAGGACTCGCTGCTTGCTGCCTTTGCTTGCCTGGTTGCCATGGACTATTTCTCCTCTGTGATGCCCCTTACTTTGGAGCCAGCTGACTGTGGACTAAAACCTCTACAAACTGTTTTTCCAAATCAATCTTTTCCTTCTTTAACTTTGGGTGTTGGGTATTTTGTTTCAGCAATGAGAACAATAACTAAGATATCCACAAAGCCTGCTTAAATAAATATGAAAGAACCTAAATCATCAAGTTTACTATGAGACCAATGAAAATAAAAACCAACCAAAGGAAAAAAAAATCACAGAAAATTTAGAAGCACTTGGCAACTCAGTAATGATACAAAAAAGTTTTAGATAACTTAATAGATTGAATATTAAGGTAGTTGTAGAAACAAAATAAGTAATGTGTTCTTTTAAGATTTGCTTTTTCTGTAACTCCTTGTTTAAGGTGACGATTTTCTAACTCTAACCCGTAACTTTATTAACCTAACAAAGTTACCACACCAGGTGTAAGACTGAACAACAGTTACTCCATCTTTGAAATGGGGCCCCAACTTGTCTGCTTCTGTTACGGATCACCAGGTAGACATCAAGTTACAGGGATGTGCTTGTTGTTGTGCCAGGAAGGTCTGTTTTGTGTGCTTAGTGTTCTGTCATGCTTGCCCATCTCCATATCTGAATATGTTATCTTAAGGACAATACGTAAAAGGTCTGTTTTATCTCTCTCCTCCACTTCTGTATTTCTGCTTGCCAACTTCCCCTGCGACCCCCTATAAAAACAGCCTCAGACTCTGAGCCAGTTGCCTCTCTAAGCTACTTTGCTTTGAGAGTATTGTCTGGCCAGACTAATAAAGGTCTGTTTTACTTTCCATCTTGTCCAGTGTGTTCCTTCCCGGGTGTTCTTCACTGCAATCAGCTCCTCGGAGCATTTGGTAAGGCCCTCAGTCTTACACAGGGTAAATTTACAATGTATATGTGCCTATCTTGTGTCTGCGACTTGTAAATAGGAGCTGGAATTGTATTTAAACATCAAAGACCACTAGGGATGAAATAATGACTAAAAAGGATATAAAAAGGGAAACTCTGAACAAAGGGGGCTCGGATACTGACCAGACTGGTTTCTGGCGTTCCCACCCGCTCGAGAAAAAAATTTTATTATTTTATCCAAATTCTGTGTCTCTATGTATTTCTTTCCCAGATTTCTGTAACATTTGGTGTGTTGGCTGGGAACTGGGAATGAAATAGCCTTTTTGGGGATGGGCCCAAACCCCACTGGAGGGAGTGGCTCTCTGTCTCATGGAGAGGAAAGGCGAGAGGAAAGGTGCGCCCCTGGGACTAATTTCCTAGGCTCCCCAACAGGACACAGAGATCTGCTCACCGGGCGGAGGTTTGCCCGAACCCTAAGAGACTACAGAAGGAGGACTGCTGCTCTTGGTGTCTCATCTGTCTCTTTCCTTTGCTGGGTGAGAATCCCCGGGAAACCTCCTAGTCCTTAAACTTTCGGCTTCACCTTGTGAATTTGTATTTTGTAACTTTGGACAAATACAGCACAGGGACCTGATCACTCCTTGTGCTTTGCCATTTGGGAAGATAGCTCCTCCCATTTGTTTTGGTTCACTTTGTGAACTTTGGGCAAACATAGTACAGAGGCCTGATCACCCCTGTGCTTTGCCATTTGGGGAGGTAGCTTCTTTCATTTGTTTTGGTTACGGTTAGGGGCTCACCGGGAGGGAATGTGATAACTTCTGAATAAATGTGTAAGTAAAAGAGTTCTGGATAGGAGAGTGTGTGAAACAAGCTGCGGAACAAGACAGATGGAGGAAGTGCTTGTGCTTAGAGTCCTCCCTGAATCGCAGAATTTGTGTGTGGTCGCCTTTAACAAAGGCACAATGGTGAGCTTAGGCGATAGCCCACCTTAGCCTGAATGGACCTTAAATGGCCGAGAAGCCCGCAGCCAGACAGGCGAGCGAGTGATCCCCCACCTTTGTTTGTCTTGCATCTCCATACAAGGGTACCCATACACACACCAACACTCTGATCTGCCGATCGATCGTGGAGACAGAAACATCTCATCCTACTGTTTTCGAATGCATGCTTAGAAATTTTAAAAAAGGTTTTACTGAAAATTATGGTATTAAGATGAAACCCCAAAACTTAGAGCCTTTTGTGAATTAAAATGGCCCAAGCTTTGCCTAGCTTGGCCAACTGAGAGATCCCTAGGTGAGAGTCTCGTCTGGTCTGTCTGGCTAACAGTCACCACCCCTGGACAGGAACATCCAGATCAATTTCCCTATATTGATTTATGGCTCAAATTGTGCCACAAAATGCCTCCTTGGCTTCATATGTGCGCCCCAGAAGCGAAAAGCAACATCCTGGTCCTCTGTCAGAAAGGGGACTATGCTGAAAAGTAACCGGTCCTTTCAGATCCAGACCTAGAGAATTTAGACTTTCCCCCTCTTTTTGAGTTGCTAAATTCACGGGTTTGGAGGAGGTGGGGACAAAAGCATGAAAACTGCTTGGTTTCAGAGAACCATGCTGTGGTCAGACTCAGAGAGGATCGAACAGGGCTTACACTCAAATTTGAAAAATTAGTAAAAAAAAAAAAGTAATGGATTAAAAACAGCTAAAATAGCTCTGAAGGACATAAAGCCAGAGAAAGTAAAAAATTTTACAAGCGTTACAAATTTTAGCTAATTGATAAATGTATCTGTGTTTCAGTTTGGAAAAGTTAGAAATTTTAATTGATAAATGTTTCAGTTTAAAAAGTTACAAATTTTAGTTAATTGATAAATGTATCTGTGTTTCAGTTTGAGTTGATGTTTAATTGGTGTGCTTAAAGTATTGTACATTGCAAATTCTTCAATTGTAATTATAAGGTTAACTTGCTCTTGTCTGTACTTTGTTGATTAAAAAAAAAACCCTCACGGTTACTACCATTCTATTGGCAGTGAACCAAATTTAAAGTGTAACAGTCTGAAAATGAAAAAAGGTACACTTTAAAATTTTAACAGCTAAAGACTAGTTTGTAATAAAAGGTCTATAGTGAGATAAAAAATATATATTTAAAAGCTATAAGTAAAAGAGATATAATTGTGATATAAAAAAATTTTGTATGTTTGTCTTGTTAAAAAGATAAAAAGATATACAAGACCAGAAGGCCTAGGTATGTCAAAAGATGTGCGAAAGTGATTTATCAAAAAAAATGTATGTTTGTTGGTTTCAACTATGTTATAAAAGGTTTAAATGTTTACATTAGTTGTCATCAAAGGGTTAAATTCTAAATATGTTAGTATAACATGTGTACATTGGCCATCTTCAAAGGGTTTAAGAGCCAACAGGTTACAATATGACCTGCTTTATAGTGAGTTAAAAAAAACTGTTGAAAAAAGGGACAAATATGTCAGACCAAGGTGTGATATTTGAGATCTGACTTTAAAAAGGATAAAAAAAGAGGCTTGGTCCAGAGAAAAAAGTCATTTATTCTCTGCCAAGACCCCTCCAAAATGCTTCAATTATTTGATTCCATCTTTGCTATCCATTGTCCTAATTGGGAGGACTGTAAAAAACTTTGTAGAACTTTTTTAACCTCTAAAAAATATAGAGAGTTTTAGAAAAAATTAAAAAGTTAATGCCACTAGAATACCGGGTGCTATGCAGAATCCAGATGCTTGATATGAACAGCAATTCCCAGTAAATGTGCGGCCCAACTGGGATCCTAATACCCAAGCAGGACAGGAAAACTTGAAAAATTATCAGACAGCCCTTTTAACAGGAATGCGGGCTGCAAATAAAAGGCCTACAAATATGATTAAAGTGCTAGAAACACAACAGGAGTCCAATGAGAGCCCTGAGAGATTTTATAAGTAGCTCTGTAAAGTTAACAGAATGTATACACCTTTTGATCCTACTGTTCCTGAAAACCATCAGCTAATTAATACAACTTTTGTAACCTAGTCAGCACCAGACATTAGAAAAAAAAAATCCAAAGACAGGAGACTTGGGAAGACATGAATATAACACAACTGTTGCAATCAGCTGGGAAAGTGTTTGTGAATAGAGACAGTAAAAGAGAAAGAGAGCCAGGAAGAAAGATAGCAGTAACTATGGGAGCCAAGAAAGAAAGAAAAAAAGACAAGACTCAAGGGAAAAAAAAGTGGGACTTGAAGAAAAGAAAGGATACTGGCACATTGTTGGCTGTGATGGAGGACAGTTACTGACACAGACCGGGCTCAATGCAGCTAGGCCCCCATGAGCTCATGGTGGATATATAGATAGGGGGCCAAAATCTGTCCTTAATAGTGGAGAGTGGCGCAGAACATTCAGTAGTAACAGCTCCAGTTGCCCCTCTGAGCAGAGAGCGCATCCAAGTGATTAGTGCCACTGGGATTTCAAAAAAACGGCAGTTTTGCTATGAAAGGACATGTGAAATTGGAGGACATAAAGTGAAACATGAATTCTTATATATGCCAGAATGTCCTAGCCCCTTACTAGGAAGAGATTTATTATCTAAATTGGGAGCTACAATAACTTTCACCCAATGAGGAAATGTATCTCTGCATTTAGACCCAGGAAGAGAACTCATCATGATGGTAACAACTAAAAGAGGGTGAATGGCAGTGTTACAATACAGATGATGTTTTCCAGGCTCCACAAGAATTAAAAACTATGTTTCCTAGAGTATTGACAGAGAAATCACCCTCAGGCTTAGCTAAGAATCATCCACCCACAGTTATAAAATTAAAAGACAATTCAGCCCCATTGCTGTAAAACAATACCCAATGTCCAGGCAAGCCCGAATTAAACCCCATATCATGAGATTAAAGGAATTTGGACTTATTAGAGAATGTACGTCACCTTGGAACACCCCTTTGCTGCCTGTTCGGAGACCCGAATGGGGACTACAGGCCAGTGCAAGATCTACAGGCTGTAAATGACAGAACAGTATTGCTGCACCCAGTGGTCCCTAACCCCTATGCTTTGTTGAGTCTGATACCTCCAGAAACAGCATGGTTTACTTGTTTGGATTTAAAAGATGCCTTCTTTTGCCTTCTCATCACTCGCCTCAGTCAACCCATCTTTGCATTTGAATGGGAAGACCGGAGTGATGGGAAAAATACTTAGTTTACTTGGACTAGATTGCCACAGGGATTTAAAACTCACCCACGCTTTTTGGGGAAGCCCTAGCCAAGGACTTGCTTGCCTTCCCCGTGGAACAACATAGCTGTGTCCTACTGCAGTATGTGGCTGACTTACTGTTATGTAGCTTAACCCAAGAACAGTGCTGGGAAGGCACCAAAAGGTTGTTGCTGCACTTACAGGAAAACTGGATATAAGGTATCATGGAAAAAAGCCCAGATTTGTGTACAACATGTTAAATATTTAAAATTTCAAATAACACAGGGCATGTGTTGCCTAAAAAATAAAAAAACAGGTTATTAGAGCCATCACTAAACCCCAAACAAAGAAACAGCTGAGAAGGTTTCTTGGGGCAGCAGGCTTCTGTAAAATTTGGATTCCGGGTTGCACAGAAATCTCTAAACTCCTTTATGGAGCCCTAAAGGGACAAGGGGAAAATCATCTACATTGGCCTGTAAAACAGGAAAAAGCTTTTTAAAAAATTTAAAATTGACTTAGACAGCTACCCCAGCCCTAGGCATACCAGATGTAAAGCGGCCTTTTATTCTATATGTGACTGAAAAAAAACCAAAAACATGTGGCCCTTGAAATGCTGACCCAAGAAGTAGGCCCACAGAATCAACCGGTGGCATATTTGTCTAAAAATTTAGATTCAGTAACAAAAGGATGGCCTCATGGTTTTGGGCCTTAGCAACTTCAGTTCTGTTGATTCAAAAAAACAGACAAGCTGACTTTAGGTCAGGAACTGACTGTACAGGTTCCACACCAGGTCCCAGAACTGCTGAACACAAGGCAGCATCATTGGTTCTCAAATAATTGGGTTATTCAGTATCAAGCCCTTCTCTGTGAGAATCCCCACATGTGGTTTATTTCTACAAAAACTTTAAATCCTGCTACCTTCTTGACCACGGAGACAGGCCCTCCCGATCATGACTGCTTGAGTGTCACTGATGAGCTCTTTTCCAGCCGCCCTGACTTGCAAATGACACCCTTGTCTGATGCTGACCTTGTTCTGTTCATGGATGGGAGCAGCTTCGTAAAAAATGGGGTTCATCATGTTGGATATGCAATAACCATGAAGGATGAGGTGGTCCTAGCCAGGGCCGTCGGTTCAATGTGTTAAGCTCTGGGCACTCATACAGGCACTCCGATGGGCAAAGGGTAAAAAAGGTATATATATATATACGGACTTTTGCTATGCATTTGCTACATTATACATCATTGGCATGATTTACCGAGAGTGAGGTCTTCTCATGGCAGAAGGGAAGCTAATTAAAAATAAACAGAAAATTATACAGTTGCTAGAGACAGTGTGAAAACCTAGCAAAGGCACAGTAATATACTGTTCAGGACATCAAAAAGGCAAAGACTTTGTTGCACAAGGTAACAATAAAGCTTATGCTAAAAGCCAAAAAAGGCAACGCACTCAAAGCCCTGCTCTCACCACACCGGAGGCTGGTGAGTCAACGCACAGCTGAAGAATACCAACAAGGATGACATGGATTATTGTGTTGTGCCAGATCACCACTGCCTTACGTTTGTTTTTGAACTATGGGTGTTTAGGCCTAGTTATAAAAAGTTTGATGAACAATATGTGACTTTTAAAACAGTAAAATGAGAAACGGAAGGCTATCTGTTTACAATATTCTTTATAAAAACATTGTGGGGGATCTGGGGTAACTTCTGACTGTGGGGGGCTATTCTAATTGTAGGACTGCATAACTCTGTAATCATAAAACTCCCCTAGCCCCAACTGTGATTGAATGTGAGTAAATAGATAAAGATGCTTCTTAGTTCCAGGACACTAGATAAGATCCTATCAGCCATAATTATCCAACTCTTTGTTCCGGACACCGCTATCTATAGAACAATCTACAAAGCATCCGCTGACTATCAGTACATGTCAGGCTAATTAACATACAAATGTAAGACCACTAACCTTTGTTCCTTCTTCTGTAAATTTCGCCTGTTAACTTTCCTGCAAGCCCCTATAAAAAGAGCCTCGGACTCTGGACTGATTGCCTCTCTAAACTACTTTGCTTTGAGAGTGCTGTCTGGCCAGACTAAGGTCTGTTTCACTTTCCAACTTGTCCGCTTCAGCTTCTTGGAGCATTTGGTAAGGCCCTTGGCCTTACATTCTGGAGGCACTGCTGGGATCCCCGGGTGTGCTCCACTTCAGCTCCTTGGAGCACTTGGTAAGGCCCTTGGTCTTACATTCTGGAGGCACCGCTGGGATCCCCAGGTGTGCTCCACTTCAGCTCCTTGGAGCATTTGGTAAGGCCCTTGGCCTTACATTCAGGAGGCACCGCTGGGACCCCTGGGTGTGCTTCGCTATAGTCAGCTTCTCGGAGCGTTTGGTAAGGACAGCGGTCTTACACAATGAAAAATTATATTACAAAGAAAAAACCCAAGTTTGGATCAAGGGCTCCTTTGCTGGACGAGCCACTGGTAATTGTAACAATTGTAAACAAGGTCAATGTAATCCTATATCTATGTATATGCCAGCCCCATGGGATCTTATTTGGCTACAAGGAGTAATATATTTCATTAGGACAAGAAATTTAAAAAGATCTTGAGGAAATCTGAGACACACTTCAGGCTTTAAAAACCTAACTACATTCACTGGCCAATGTCATTACAAAATAGGCATGCTCTCTCTCAATCTGCTCACAGCCCAGAAAGGAGGGACTTGCTTATTTCTTGGTAAAAAGAGTTGTTAATATACTAATAAATCTGCTATAATACAAAAATCATTAGACAAATTAAAAGATCAGATCAAGGCTCTTGATGAGAAATTTGGTATAGGAGAGCTGTCCTATGAGATTAATTTTACTTGGACAAGATAAAAAAACTTGGATAGGACCTCTTCTGAGTCCCCTTCTTGTTATAATATTAATATTAATGTTTGGTCCTTGTGTCATCCAATGGATTTCAAAATTTATACAGTAGCACAGTGCTACAGCTCAGGACTACAAAATGCTAGTGTTAAAAAATGCAGATAAACTGGATAAAACTTGTAATGGATAAAAGAATTATCCCGAAGTATACAGAGGGAGGAATGATGCAAAAAAGTTTCAGCTAACTTAATAAATTGAATATTAAGGTAGTTGTAGAAACAAAGTAAGTAATGTGTTCTTTTAAGATTTGCTTTTCCTGTAATTCCTTGTTTAAGGTGACTATTATCTGACTCTAACTGGTAACTTCATTAACCTAACAAAGTTATCATGCCAAGGTAAATTTACAATGTATATGTGCCTATCCTGTGTCTCTAACTTGTAAATAGGAACTGGAATTGTATTTACACATCAAAGACCACTAGGGATGAGATAATGGCTAAAAAGGATATAAAAAGGGAAACTGAACAAAGGGGGCTGGATACTGACCAGACTGGTTTCTGGCATTCCCACACCCGCCTGCTGGGGGGGGGGGATTTTTATTACTTTATCCAAATTCTGTGTCTCTATGTATTTCTTTCCCAGATTTCTGTAACAGTAACACATTCTTGAACACTCAGTGGCTCACAGAAGAAATCAAGGGAGAAATTGAGCTATTTCTGAAAGTAAATGACAATGCCAGTACAATATATCAGAAACTATGGGACATAAAGATAGCAGTCCTAAAATGGAGGGTCACTGCAATTGTTTTTCATATTAGGAAAACAGCGAGCCAAATAAATAACCTAATGGGGAACTTCCAAGATACTTAAGAAACAACAACAATCCAAGCCCAAACTAAAATTAAGGAAGGAACATATAAAGATCAGTGTGGAGATTAATGAAATTGAGACTAAAAACAATACAGAGAATCCACAAATTGAAGAGCTGGTTCTTTGAAAGAATAAACAAAACAGATAAAGCCTTAGCCACACTTACCAAAAGAGAGAGAAGACTCACATTACTGCAATTAGAAATGAAAAAGGTGAAATCACAACAGATACAGTGAAATCCAGAAGACAGTAACTACTATGAAAATTTGTATGCCAACAAATTGGAAAACCTTGATGAAACAGACAGATTCCTAGACTCAAACAAATTACCAAAACAAAACCAAGAAGACATAAAAATATTAAACAATCCAATAATAAGCAATGAAATTGAGACGGTAATAAAAAAAAAACTACCAACTAAAAAAAAAGGCCAGAACCTGATGGATTCTCCAAAAGCTTTAAGGATGATATATCACCAATACTCTTCAAACTATTAAATAAATTTAAAAGGAAGGAGTGGTTCCAAACTCATTTTTGGAAGCAAACATAACTCTGATCCCAAAACCAAACAAAGATACAACAACAAAAAAAGAAAACTACAGACCAATCTCCTTAATGAACACAGATGCAAAACCCTTAGCAAGATACTGGAAAATAACATGCAACACATCACCAAAAGGATCATACATCATGAACAAGTATGTTTCATCCCAGAGCTGCAAGGATGGTTCAATACATGCAAATCAATAAATATAACACACCACATAAAAAAGGACAAAAACCATATGATCATATCAATAGATGCAGAAAAGGTATTTGACAAAATCCAACACCCCTTCATGATAAAAACTTTGAAGAAAGTAGGTACAGAAGGACCTTACCTGAGTCTGGTTAAAGCCATTTATGACAAATCAATAGCCAACATCATACTAAAAGCTAAAGTTAAGGAACAAGACAAGGATGCCCACTATCTCCACTTCTATTCAATACAGTACTAAAAGTATTAGCCAGAGCAATTAGGCAAGAGAAAGAAATAAAGGAGATATATACAGGAAAGAAAATAAAATTATCATATTTGCAGATGACATGATACTCTACATAGAAGACCCAAAGTAATTCTACCAAAAAACTCAGAATAACCATATTCAGCAATGTAGCATGATACAAAATCAACACAGAAAAATCAATACAATGAATTCAATGAGGAAGAAATTAGGAAAACAATACCATTTACAATAACATCAAGAAAAAAGAGGGCTGGGGATTTAGCTCAGTGGTTTTGCCACTTGCTGAGCAAGCGCAAGGACCCAAGTTCTATCCCTGGTACCAAAAAAGAAAAAAAAAAAGAAGAAGAAAAAAAAAAACCTAGGAATTAACCTAATTAAGGGAGTGAAAGCCATCTACAAAGAAAACTACAGTACTCTGAAAAAGGAGACTGAAGAGAACAGCAGAAAATGCAAGGATGGCCCCTGCTCCTGGATAGGCAGAATGAATATTTGCAAAATGACTCTACTCACAAAACTGATACATGGATTCAGTGCAATCCCAATCAACAGCATTCTTCACAGAACTAAAGAAAACAATCCTAAAATTCATAGGAACCAGAAGAGACTCTGAATAGTAAAAGCAATCCCAGGTAATGCAGGAGGCATCACAATACCTAACTTCAAAGCAGCAGTGATAAAAATGGCATGGTACTGGCACAAAAAGAGACTTGTGGGGCAATGGAACAGAACAGAGACTACAGAAACAATCCCCAGACACATTCAGGTATTTGATCTTTGACAAAGGGGCCAAAAACGTAAGTTGGAGGATAGTCTACTCAACAAATGGTACTGGCAAAACTGGCTATTTGCAGAAGACTGAAGCTGAACCTATATCTCTCACCCCGTAAACTAAAAATAAAATAGAGATTCCTCAAAAAACTTAAAACTAGAAATTCCATTTGACCCAGCTATTCCCCTTTTAAGTGTCTTCCCAAAGAGCTAGAGGCATCATACTATAGTGATACATGAATACCAATGTTTACTACAGCACAATTCATAATAGCTAAATCCTGGAAGCAGCCTGTATGCCCAGTAACAGATAAATGGATAAAAAAATGTGGCATGCATACATAATAGAATAGCAGAGCACTTGGCTATAAAGAAGGACAAATTCTAGACATTTGTAGGAAAGTGGATACAACTGAAAAATAAAATGTTAAGAGAAATACATCACACACACAAACTTAAATACCATATGGGATCTTATTTGAATACGGCAAAGTACATATAAAGAGCAAAAGAAAGGATTTATAAAGGAAAAAGGAGATAAATCTTTTGCAAATGGGAATGGATCCAGGAAAATGAATGCAAGGAGTGGGTGAGAAGGGGAAGTAAAAAGGTTTAAGATGTGTCAATTACATGTACCAAATACCCACAATTAATGTAAATATTATATGACACGAACTAAAAAATAATAATAACATAAGAATGAAAACAGGAAAAGAGGATTCAGAGATGGAGGGAGGGAGGTGGTGAGGAGGGGAAAAGGATTAAAAAGAATCAAGCTATGTTACGTACATGTACCTACACCCTAAGATGAATGTAAATTTCATGTACCTCAAAGAAGTACTAATAAAATAATATAAAATAAAAAAAACAGAAAACCTTGGGAAAAAAAGATGGATTATGTACATGTACCAATTCTCCACAAAGATTGTAAACATTATGTACTACAAATATGTATAAATTTTTAAAATGGAATGTGATTCAACAGAATGCAGGACAAAAGCAACAAAAAATAATGAAAAGATAGAAAACAATGGCAAAGCAGCAACAACCCATATCAACCCATACATTTTTGTAAAGGGTAGAAACATATCAATTAAAAGTCAGAGATGGCCATATTAAACTAAAAAGCAAAGCCCAGTTAGCTATACATCCTTACAAGAAAATCATTCTAAGTATAAATAGTGGAGACATGCTCAAAGTCAAAATATGAAAAATCACGTATATGCCCACTGCCATGTTCTTTGCAGCTCTTTGTCCTGACTTCAATTTCCAGCCTTGGCACACAAAAAAACCCTTTCTCCTGTCTTTCTAATCGATCCACTGCCCACTTTCAACAAATGAGACCGAAATTCACTTTTGATAATTAATTAGCAGCTCAGATTATAATATAGGTCAACTCCATTCTACCTGGTCAAAGCTCTTTCCAAAATATTTCATTATTTTCTTATAAATGCCTTTATTTAAAAGCTGTACCTGTACTACTTTCTCAAATATTGTAAAATCTAAAGCCAATGAAATTACCTGGGAGTTGTTCATGTTTTGATTCATTCTCATGTTCATCTTCAATTAGTCCTACATTAGCCCGATAACTGGAAAAAACATTTAATTAACTTGTAAAATTATGTTTCAAGTACTCGTTTTATTAAAAACTAAAAACTTGGAAATCTAAGAAAAATGTTTTGAAAATAAAGGATCCTCAAAGCCTAAGGTCAACTCTAGGTATAAAAGTAATTAAAAAAACCAACTTTTCTTAAATTTACATATAAACACAAACTATTTTGTACATAAATGTGTGCATTTCTATGTGTATACATTATTTTATAGCCCAGAAATCTCTTCTTCTCTAAAGATTAACAACTGACCTCAAGTTATGAGATCCAATGAAATCTACATAAAGACCAAGAAAAATTACCCCCAGCATTCACATGTTAATACCCAATTTAATCTTGAAACAGAAGCAAATATAAGCCTTAGTTCAAGAAAAACTTAAAAGCAAGGGGACAAATGAGCTTGAGCATGTTTAGATTATACAGGACATATTAGTTCATATACTAATTAGTTCTTTCAAACTAAGGAATCAATTCTACCTTTTCCAGTCAATTAACTCTGTCTTTAGTGAAATCATTAGCAGACCTGACAAACTATAAAAATGTAACAATGATAATAGCAGCAAAATGTATATTCCACGCCATGCTGCACTCTGACTAGCCTATTTTGGAGCAAACATACAAATGGTTAAGAATATTATTGATAAGAAAAAGTAAAGAAATATTCAGAGACAAATTGTGGCCATAAAGCTTATGCATGCTTAATCTGTGATATCACTGTTAAGAGGCAATGGCCATAGGCAATGCACATCCCTGCACCTTGTTTCCAAGTATCCCAATAATGCAAGGCCCTAACCATTCTTTACCTTAGCCTTTCTCAGTGTGATGTTTGTAGCAATTAATCTTGAGCTGTGAGGAAATGTTTCTACCCCAGAAGCAAGCTTGTTTCCATTTACTATAAAAGCAGCAATGGATTCCCCAAGCTCAGTGTATCTCTCCTGTAACACAACCCACTGCATGTGCAGACACCCACTGTGGATCCTTTGCCTGGCCTGGGCAGAACTCATGGGGTACAGGAACTGATGCAGATAAACATGACCGTGGGGTATTAGTTTTGCACTGAGAAGTAAGGCCTTCTGCTTCTGACTGAGGAATCTTGTGTTTATTGCCAATATCCACAAAGTTTGCAAGTAGGGTATCAGTTTCAGACCCTGCACATTTCATGCTAGTAAATGTATTGCTTTATCTATTTTCTGTAAGAAACTAATCATGCTGGGACTAGGCATTCTAATAACTAGCAGTTATGCTTCTCTTTACTCTCAATCATACTTTTGTATTCTCAAAATTAAAATAAAATCATAATCTGCTTTTCATTTATAACAAAACAATTACATGGATGACTAATGTGAGGACATTAAAGACGTGAGTTATCACAAAGGTTTTTTTTTTGTGGTACCAGGTATCGAACTCGGGTCCTTCCGCTTGCGCAGCAGGTGGCGAAACCACTGAGCTAAATCCCTGGGCCCACAAAGGTTTTGAGAATGGCAATGGTCTACTATTCTTGAGAGATGACCAACTCAGTCAACTAGGAGGATTTCTAGGATTAATGAGCTGTCCTGATAACCAATAGAGTCAACCATACATAGCGGTCAGACTCCCTACTACTGACTTCGGTTTTTTTTTTTTTTCTATTTTCTCCTGCGTTTATAATAGCAACCTGAGGCAGGCATGGTGGTGCATGTCTGTAATCCTAGCACTTGAGAGGCTGAGGCAGGAGGATTGCCACGAGTTCGAGGCTAGCTTGGGCTACATAGGAGTTCAAGGCCACCCTGAACTGCATAGTGAGACCCTGTCTCAAAAAAAAATTAACCATGTATAATAACAACTTGCACTTCATTATTTTACTTTATTTGTGGAAAATCACTTCATTTTTTTCTCAGTAGGACTTTACAATATACTAAGTTTCAATAGTATCTTAGGTATGAAATTTCAGGTAGTATTTATAGGTAGAGTGGGTTTTCTACCGACAAATCAAAATATTCTGTTCATACATAAGAAAAACCCTAACCATAATAAAGAACAGAGAACAGAGTTAATTTTGTCTGTTAGGTTTTTCTATGTGAGTCAATGCATCAGGTTTCCAAAAATACAGAAAAAAACACAAAAGTCAGTTAATAGCTTATATTGTATTTACTTTACCTGCTTAAACCTTTAAAATGTGTAGAGTCACTGGAATCCAATTCCTTGTTTAATCTTGAATAATCAATGGAAGAGGTCAAACCTTTCTCAAGCTTGTCAAAAAACTGCTCTTTTTCTTCTTGTTCTTCTAATGTGTCCAATCCCAATCCAAGAACACTATGATTGAGCTCAGAAACTATTAGTTCTAAATAGAAAGCAAAAATATACTTTATTAATACATGGAATTTTGATAAAATTTAAATGAGACATTTATCAGCATTATATAGTAAAATGAAGATTTTTACAAATAGTTTTCCTAATCTCTCATCTAGCAAATAACTCTGTAATTGAAATCAATATTATAGAATTTAAGGCTTCTCAGGAGTTGTAATTCTAAAACTCTGAGAAGATACTAAATCTGTCTACATGCCTTAGTAAAAGAGGCTCCAAGATAGTTATGAGTAAATTTTTATAAAAATTGTAAATATAAGCATATTAATAATTTGTCAACTCATATTCTTCACATTCTTACCATTTGTCTCCAAGCTGTCAACACTTAAGATAGAGGTTCCACTGCTCTTAAGAAGCTGAGATTTTTCAGCAGACTCATCTTCTATTTCCATCACTTGGTGAGAAGTCTTTGTTTTCAAATAGCTTACGTTTGTTCCAAGCAGTCCTAGGAATAGGATTTAACATGGTTTGGTATTTGTGTTCAGAGAATTGTTTGGGTCAGTATGCCAACACAATAATACTATTATGTTAAATTTGTGGACAGTAGCTACAAAATGAATATATTAAATAAAAATCCATCATATATAAAATTCACAAAAGAAAAACTATAATTTCACTTGATTGCAGTGTATCTTTTATAAGTGGAGTATTTCAAAAATTTGCATGATTTTAAAAGACTATTTTGAAGCATAAGTACTTAATGCAGTTGGCCACACCACTTTTCTTTGGTTTTATTCCCTCTTCTTTGCTTTAGTTACAAAGCTTTTGTTGACTTGCAACTTTTTTAGGAATATAATAGCATGAAGCAGCCTAACACAAAACGTAAAGCAGATATAAATAATTAATATAGAGAGCCTAAACAAGATCCTTTGTCAGTATAAACTTCACTTTAAAAAGATGGAAATATAAAAAAAAAAACCTTTAAAAATCATTTATTTCAACAACATTGGAAACTGTGGCTTACTACAGGAAAGATTCTCACCATGGCAGGAGTGTCTGTTGTTGAGGGAGGAAAGGTTATCAAAATCTCTCACAGCACTTTGGAATGTGAAATTTTCTCAAAAGCTAATACATACTAAACATACTGAGTGTTCTGTGACTGATTAGGTATCAGATGATATTAAGGAATTATTAATATTTCTTGCATAATATTTTAAAAATAGAGACTTTAAGATATTTTGAAATATCTGTGGCTAAAAGTGATATGGTGCTAGAGATTTGTTTCAGTATAATGGCAGGGGGAGAAAGAGGATACACTTGAAACATGTTTGGCCATGAGTTACTAGTTGTTGTAGGAAGGCAATGGGTACATTTTACTTCTTTCTGAATAGGTTTGAACAATTTTTTAAAAATAAAAAGTTTAAAAAATGAATCCCGGGCAAAACTTACAATTTTTGTTTACATAGGTTTTAAATATTATCTATTTTATTCAGATTTGTTAAATTGTGTCCCTAGAAAAGTATTAGTGTCGCCCATACAAGGCAGCACCTTACCATTACGAAACAAAGTTTGGAGAGGCAGGCTATCAACAACAAATATTTACTGGTGCCTACTACATGCCAGATATTATTTTAAATGTTGGGGATTTATCAGTGAATACAATAGGAAAAAATCTCTGCCCTTGTGATGTTTATATTCATGTAGATGGAGACAGGAAAAAAGTAAAAGAAGTAATACCACATTAGAAAACAGCAAGTACAAAGAAGAAAATTAAAACAAGAGGGATAGGGAATGCAAGAGTGAGGACACTGCAAATTCCATGCCTTCATGGAAAAGTTAACAATTGAGCTAAGAGTTGATGGAGATAAGGGGCCAATCCACAGCAATCTTAGAGGAAGTGTTGAAATAAAAGGAAACATGTATAAACCCTCTACATCAGAAGCCCAGGACTCACACTGGCATGAGCAAGGGAAAGATGAAAGGTCAGAGAGCACAGTACAGGGCTAGGGTTACAGCTTGCTGGTCACTGGACTTCATGATTAGTGACATGAAAAGCTATTAGAGGGACTAGGTGGGCAATACTATGGATGACCAGATTTTTGGTATAAAAAGGTTCAAGGAACTCAAAAGCCAGGGTACTGGAGAGATTAACTATGTGCTTAATAAAGCCAAACAAAATCAGACAGGAGAATTGGAGACTGATGGTAAAACAAGAGCTAGTCTCTTTGAAGAAGAAGGAATAACTTGGACATCAGCAGACAATTACAATAATGACAAATACTGACGGCTCTGATGACATGCTTTGTAAGGAGATTGCAAGGAGAAAGGTCTAGAAAAAGCAATGAAGAACAAACCATCCTTTTTCCAGGTCTAATGCACCTGAAGAAAAGAAGGAAAGAAATCAGTAAATACTGGAGGTTACCGAGGAAGCATCAGGGTCTGCAGAGGAGAACTAAATATGAATTACAACCCTAGAACTTTGAAGGAAAGCTATATCAATGAGGTTCAGGTCTTACCAAGACTGGAAAAGCCAAGACTATTTCTGCAAGGAAGTAACACTTTTGCTAAAATGGAAAGAAAGAGTAGCAGACAACCAGGTACACTGGGAAAGGGAGACACATATAGGCAGGGGAAATAGTAAGTACAAAGGCTTAACAATGGGAAAAGCAGGCCAGTTGAGGATGCAAAAAGATGGGACCTTGTTGGACCTAGTAAGAGAGGGTGCATGTGGGAGAAAATAAGCCTAAAGCTAGAAGTCAATGATCTACCACGCTCATCCTCACAGACCAATACTCTTTATTCCAAAATCACAGCAGGTTATACAATACCAAAACTTCTTTATATCACAGCCCTCTGTAATTGTGGGTTGCACATCTAAGAGTTCAACTGACTACAGATCAAAAATTTCTGGAAAAGATGATTACTGAACATACACACTCTTTCTTGTCATCACTACTTAAACAATACAGTATAACTATTTACATAGCATTTACATGGTATCAGGTATAAGTAATCTAGAGACGACTTAAAGTAGAGTATATGGGTAGACATTAAATTACATTAGGGCTGGGGATTTAACTCAGTGGTTTCACTGCCTGCTTTGCAAGCACAAGATCCTGAGTTCAATCCCTGGTACCAAAAGAAAAAAATTACATTAAAATACTACGTATGCCTTTTACATAGGGGATTTGAACATTCAAGAGTTTGGTATCAGTGGGTCCTAGAAATAGATACAGAGGGATAAATGAATATTTGTTGTAAAGAAAAAAAAAAACACAATGTATGGAGTTGGATGTGGTGGTATATGGCTATAATCCAAACACTCTTGGAGGCTGAGGCACCAGGAAAGGTACTATAATGGCATGGCAAAGGCACAGAGAAATGGGAGCCAAGGTATTTCTAGGATATATGGGATAAATGAGCATGATTGCAGCACATGAGGTAGAAAGGGAAGGTTCCAGTCAGATTATGTAGAGCCTCAACTGTTACATTAAGAAATTCAGACTCAATTTTTTTGAAGATACTACCCAGGGCCTTCATACTGAGCTACACCCTCAGAACACTCCCCTGCCTCTCATTTTGAAATTTTATTTTGAGACAGAATCTCATTAAATCACTAAATTGCCCATACTAAGCTTGAACTTATGATCCTCCTGCCTCGGCCTCCCAGAGTGCTAGGGTTACAGACACGTATCACCATACTCAGCTTCAGACTTAATTTTATGGCAAAAACAGGCCACAGGTAAGTTATTCTCTATAGAGAAGAGATATAGAAATTCTTTGTGTGTGTGTGTGTGTGTGTGTGGTACTGGGGATCGAACTCAGGTCCTTGCACTTGCGAGGCAGGCATTGGAACCACTGAGCTAAATCCCCGGCCCAAGATACAGAAATTCTATCAGTTTACAAAATGGTGTTTAACACTGATCCACACACCCTGGAAACATAGGTAGTTAAACAGAAGTACTTGGGTTCTTTACAGATATGGTAGGGTCATATACAGTAAATATAACATATATGGTACCATTTATGACATACTTACTGTAGGTCATAGTACCACAGAATGCATACTAACTAAATGCAAGTGTAACAAAACACTCAAAGTAATTTTAGATTTGTAAAGCTGTAATTGGAACTATTCCAGAAAAGATACAAATGTGCCAGAGAAGATCAATAATGAGTTTCTTCTTTTTTATCATTAAAGCAATAATCTACTTTTAACAGTATTAATATAATACCAAAATCAACAGATTTTAAAAAAACTGTTCCCATGGGTTTATATTAACATATCGCCAGGATTTTGTTAAATCAATTTACCATTAAATATAAAATAATATATCTATATTATTCATCACCTTAATATGAGCAAATCTAGATGATCTCAATGTAAAATAACTTGATGCAAAAACACCTTGTCAATTACATAACAGATATGTAATAAAGTACTGCAATATGAAAATCAATTCAAATCTCAAGAATCTATACTATCAACATACATATAAGCATACATACATAAACACATATAAACATACATATATACATATAAACACATATATACGTATATATGTATATCATCAAGAATTATAAGTCTTGACTGACCCCTTGTGGTCAAATAATTTAAAACTAAACATCAGCAATATTTACCACCATCTTCAAAGTCATCTTCAGTTAACCACCAAGGCATAGTATCTTTCTTCTTTACTTCTTTAGGTTGTCTAGGTGTTTTATTTGACTTGTCAAAAGAATCATCTGAAAGCTAAATCAGACACAAATTACTAAATTATAAAATACAGTGCAAAGAATTCCAGATTTAGTATTTAAGAATAGTATTTCTCTATTAGTTCTTTCACCTTTCAGTTATCATATAAGATTTTCAACAATAATGTATACATTCATTATCTCTAGGCATAGGTGGCCAACTAACTTAAACATCAAGCATGTGTCTCTGAACACTGATTTCATATCCAGAATTAAAAGAGTAAACTAGAACAAAAGGAAAACTTGATCAAGATATTTGTTTAGGAAAAGAAACACAAGGGAAGGATACAATCGTATTTAGACACTGTCTAGGAATTAAGAAACAGGAGAGATTAAACAAAATTACCAAGAATCACGGCAGAAGAACACAGAATTGCAAGGCAAGGAAGAGTTGAATTTCAGTGGGTAGAGAGGATGATGGTGTTGACTACAGAAATTAGTGTTTTATAACAATGATTAATAAACTGTGATAAACTTGTATTTGTCATCTACCCATCTGGTCTAAATTTCACTACACTTCTAGATCCCCTACTCTTATCCCAATATTTTCCTCCCTTATTCTGTAAGGTGGCCTCTATCTTCATTCAGGAAATAAAGATCTCAGTAAAGTACTACACCACATGCCCTTACTTCACCTCTAAATTTACTTAAGGGACAATTCTTTCCCCCATTCCCAGTAGAATCTGTGGAGGTGTCACTTCACTTCTCCAGGTTATTCCTTGGTTATTCCATTTTATTTCTGTACCTTCACTCCCTTTTCTTAGATTAGTAACCTGCTCAGCACTGCAAATCCAGCACCTTGCATAGCTGTGGGCAAGTCTGGGGAATAAAAGAATACTCAAGTCTACTCTACTTTGAAAACAAAATACAACAGGATAAGTTTCTTATTCTTATTTCCCTTTTACTCTACCTATCAGTTCTCCTTTATATACCAATTTTTGAATAAACTGCTCAACCCCTTAAGATCTGGTTTCAACCAAATTGGCTTTCCTCCAGGTACCTACCTAAGGCCTCCTAAACACCACAAATAAAGGACTACTGTCAGTCATTTTCCTAGGTCACATCATGGAATTTGAATCTGGTGAGACTCTTGAAACTCTCTTTGGCTTCATCTGCATCACTCTCACTCAGTGACTCCTCAGCTCTGTGGCTTCTCCCAACCATCTGTTTTAATAGCTTTGGGCTCTTTTGCTCATTTCCTCAGCATGAGACTATTCTCTTGGTGGTTTTTTCATTCTCACTCTGCACACTTTTTTTCTAGGGACAATATACACATTTGTATATGCCCGATCTATGTCAGGATCTGCATTCAGGTTATCTTTACTACTAAAGCCTGTCTATATTCTACTATACCATATAGCCTCCAAACTAGGATATGGTTACCAGTAACTTCTAAGATGACAACACATACACACACACACACTCCTACCTGCCAAACAAAAAACTCTACCTCAGTAACCTGCAAAACTGTCCATGTTAAAATGTTCAAAAAGACCTCATTATCTTCACTGACAACTACTTAGGAAAAGAGGAGGGAAGAAAAAATATCATTTCATCTGAATTTGTTAGCTAGTTTGCATCATTTTCCACTTAAACTCTAAACATCACTATTACCTTAAAATGCTCCCTCTTTTGCTTTCCTCCCCCAATTTTTCCAGTTCATTTATCTATAACATAGGCACAGGACCACTAATCTTGCAGGACTATAGAAAGAGCAGAAAAAGAAATACAGTACCCACTTTATTTTCTCTTACATTGTAGGTGTTCTGACTTTGAAAACCTTTCACATTGCTTTCCAAATTACTACCATTAAAACAAAACAAACCAAAAAGTTGGTCCTCAGTAACAGTGTTAACAAGGATATGGACAAAGTAGAACCTGGCTGGTAGGAATATAAATAGCACAGCCACTCTAGAAAATACTCTGGTAGTTCCTCACAGGCTAAACACACAGTTACCATACAACCCAGCAATTCTACTCCCAGGTATAGAGAAACTAAAACATACATCCACACAAAATTTGTACATGATTATTCACAGCAGCATTATTCAAAACTGCCAAAAAGTAGAAAGATCCCCAATATCCACCAACTGGTAAGTGATAAACAAAATGTGGCATATACATACAGTAGCACGCTATTCCTCTAGAAAAAGAAATGAGGTACTAATACATGTTACAACATGGATGAACCCTGAAAACATTATGCTAAATAATATAAGCCAGACCCTAAAGGGCATATCCAGCATAATTTATTTCTATGAAATGTTCACAATAGGCAAATCTTTAGCGATGAATATTGTCTGAGGCTGAGGAACAGGAGAAATTGGGAATAACTGCCACAGACACAGGGTTTCTTTTTGAGGTGACAAAAATGTTCTAAAAATTGACTGTGGTGACATTGGTTTTATAACTGTAAAACCACTAAATCACACATTTTATTAATTTTGTTTTGTTTTGGTACCAGGGATTGAACTTAGGAGCTTATGCTTGTGAGGCAGGCACAGTGCTACTTAGCTAAATCCGTGGCCCCAAACACATATTTTAAATGAGTCAACAATATCTCAAAGCTAATTTTAAAAAGCTTATTAACCACTCTAAGAACAAGCACTTTCCTGAATGTTCTACAAGTCCCCTCCATCCATGTAAATATACAGAATGTGGCATAGCCCATTACTCATTCAGCAGATATTTAGCAAGCATCTTTTAGGTCCTGCATACTTGACAATGAGGTTAGCTATAATGTCATGGACCATATGTTCTTATAAAGTAGAAAATAGACCCACACAAGAAAAATAATGAATGGTGCTAAGTGCTATGAAAAGAATTAAATACATGGTATACTAAGAAGTGACTGGGTTACTTTTTACTGAGTTATCACAAAAAGCTTCTTTGAGGTATTGACATTTAAAGATCTTCACCAACCAAGTGAAGAATTAGTTAACATGACAACCCTGTTGGAGGGAACAGGCACTACACAGCCACTAAGAAGTAGTGGCGAACCTATGGCACATGTACTGCAGTGGGCTGTTTATCACTGAAAGATCTAAATGTTCACCACCACTGCCTTAAGGTGAAATGGTATGACAAGCGTGGGGGAAACAAGGCCACTGTAAATAAAGTGGACAAAGGGAAAGAGTGATATAAACCCTGTAAGGTAGACATGAGTAAAATTATAGTGGCCTTCATAAGGCAACATGAGGAGTTTGGATTTTATTCTACATGAGACAGGAAGACATATGGTTTTATATTGGGGATGAAGAGTGTCAGATGAAAAATGACAGCTCATCTGGCTGGATTGTGGTGAAGGCCACTGGTTGGGAATAGTTGCAGGAGGCCAGGTGAAATGATGGCATTCAATTAGAAGGTGGAGCAGCATTTGAAATGGAAGAGAACTAGATGAGACAAATTTACAATACTGCTTTTAAAAGACATAAACTTACCTCCTTCATAAACTGTTCAAATTCTTCATCCAGCTCCTCTTTAGAGTAATGAGCCATTGTCAATAATTTTAATTTCCCAAAGCAAACATTCTAAAGAATTTACAACACTGGAAACAGTAAAGGACAAAAGAAAAACATTTATAGAGGAACTCTATCACATCATAAAAACTGTCAAACTTTAGAAATTTCATTATACCTTAGTCTGCACGCACAATTATAACTAGTAAGCTGGTTTAAGAGATTCCTAATTCAATAAGCAAACTGATTTGAAAAAGCAGCTTGAAAAGTCTACCTTCTACTCAGGGTCCAGAATTACACTGTCATCTGTTAACATCTAGTTGGTAAAGGGTGGAATCTGCAATATTCACTAAACTTACATATATCTGCATGTTATTTAATACCTCTCAGACACAATCCAGGTCTTCAAAGAGAATCTCAGCAAACTGAAAGAACCACCATTTTTTTCTTGTAAAGACCAGTCAGTGCTCCCGGATTCGGCTAGTTATTTTCCAATCCTTGTTAATCCTTTTGCAAAATTCACTTCCAGATATAGACAATCAGATTTAACAGACTCAGTACTTAAAAGACTACTTTTATAGTATGCAAGTTAGCGCTATGGGGGTGGGAGCAAGGAAACGGAAGCCAACAAAAACAAGGCCCTGAACACTTTAAGTGGAATCCAGTGGTTTGCAACGCAAAGCTATCCTCTTCCCCCATAAAGAACCCAATTTCAGATCTGCCCTAGCTTCTGGATTTTAACTCCTTGAGGCTCCACAAACCCCAGCGTTCTTTTATGCTAGAGAGGAAGTCGGCCAGCTCCCCGGACCGTACTTTCCCTAACCTGCAGAACGATACCCCCTCCCTTTATCAGCATTTTGGATCAGGTCTGAGTGGCCGCGGTTAAAGTCTTGCCCAAAGCTTGATTAGAGGCGGAACCCATCAAAAGGGCTTCAGTTTGGCGGCGTCCTGGCTCCAGAAAGCGCGAATTTGGATGCTGGCAGGTAAACGAAGACGCATCTGCAGTGGAGTTCGGGCGGAGAGAGTAATGACCCGACAAATGAAAGCTTTAAGGCACAACCTTGGCTAAGGTATTTTAGAAGGCGAGCCAGCGTCCACGCCTGACCTACCTTTGCCTCTGAATCCCGCGCTTTCCCGAAGGTCCCCATGGGCCAGCGGTTGTCAGGGTAACAAACTTCGGCAGCTGAGCTCCAGAGTCACAGGACCCGGGATGGTCACGTGGCTAACGGGTACAACGGGGCAGCTATTGGTTTCCTTGGTCCATTAGAAGCGAAGATTGGAACCACCACCCTCAGGAAGATACCGTGGTCGTCAAGGCGTAGCTGCTTCGCCAGTTTGCGCTCCTTGGGTTTCTCTTTGTTGCTGAAAAAAGTGTGTGGCCGCGAACCGAGTCCTGAAGCGTCGCAACGCAGGCGTAACGTGAAGCCCAGCCCGTGGCTTCCTGGGAGTTGTAGTTTAGCTTCCTCAGGACTCGAACTGTATTTCCGCCCTTCCTCTCTCCTCCTACCAGTTTTACAACAGCCTTTATTTTTAAACGCTGTGTCTCCCAAGCGGAAGTTTTCAAGAATTTTATTGGATTTTCTTCACGTACAAAGCCCTGTGTGAGTATTGAGAGAGAAAAACACAAACTTGTTAGAACTGTGTTTTTAGAATAGGGACTCTTTCACCACCTAGTGGTCAAGAAATTGAAAATACACAAGCACTGAGACTTTACTGCATCTGTGGTTTCCCGCTAAAGTACGTTTCATTCCATGGTGACAATTTACAATTACTTTCTTGGATTTTTGTCACCTATTTACTTTCTTTTTAAAGAACACAACGTAACCTGGAATTTCAGAAGGCAGCAATTAGGGTAGTGGAAGTAAAGTCAACAAACGATTGAGGGATTTGCCGCTGTCAGGTATAATTCAAGATCCTAGCTCTAACTTGAGCTTTTTGTTTAACAAGTGTTTATTGAGATGTAAATGTCTACAAACCAGGACCTGTGCCCTACTGTAAAAAATAGGAGTAAAGATAAAGACATTTTTAGCTTCCACTTACTGAGCATTTGATGGGAGCTTCACACGCGTTATTTAACTTAATTATTGAAATTTAAAATAAATTCAATTGAATCTACATTTTTGTTGCTAGGATGTGTTAAATGAACAAAGCAGTCGTCGTAGCAGCCCTAATAGAATCTTTAGTCTAGTAGAACAGACGGACAAGTGGCCAGAAAATTTGGAGGTACAATAGAAAAAATACCAACAATGTACCACGAACAAATTAAGTTTGGGATACTTTCTGCCTGTGGCACAATCAGATTTCAGTCTTACTCAGTATACTGTTATGCTATAAATTCGTGGCCACCAACATTGCCTGGGCATTCAACACAAGTAATTTTACTCTTTTTTACTAGCAAACTTACTCCTACTCTGTACAGAGTATTTTATATCCTTTCCACTCTCCTCAGACTTTGGAATGAACAACCTCTACCAACTGCTGAGACTTTTCTGATTTTATCACTGAGAGTCTGTAGTCACAGGAATCTTCTTGTTCCATGAAAACTAGGACAGTTGGTTCATTGTACCCTGTCCTTTTCTTTTTTGTCCCATCCCTTGACATCACACATCCACTGTGTGCAGATGGTCTTGCTTCATATCTTATTTTAAAAACAGGTCACACGAAGCTGGAATTTTGTCACTCTTTTGCCACTAAATCTATAAACTGTATCTGCATCTGCATTCATCCTAATTGATTACATGTTCCAGTAGAGGAAGTGTACTGTCTTCTAAGAAATCTATTTTCTTACATATGATCTGGAACCTTTACCTGTTCTTCTCAATGATCTTGTTCTGCTAGTAATTTCCTCTTCTTATATCTTCAGTCTCTGGCTGTGTGGATTTCTTCCAAACAGCATTCAAATATATTCTTGGATGCTTAATCTAAAATGCCACTTCCAAAATACTCTTCATTTTGTATTTCCCTGTAATTGAAATTAGTTTTATTTTCTTGTCTGCCAGTCTTTTTCTGGGGAATTATCTCCACTCCACTTTTTTCTTATTGGACTTTCTAATCCAGTTTCTACTCACACCAACCTACTAAACCCATTTTGTCAGAGATTCCAACTCTGACATATTGACCCTATAGCCCATAATTTTAAGAACTTCATGATGTTCTCATGATAAGCTATCTCTAGCTAAAATGTAAATGTAATGGTCAAGTAAATTAACTACTTCAGTAATTAAATCAATTATGTTACTTTGGATATGATAAAAAATTTCTACTTTGATAGTTCTTTATAATTTCTCATGTGTTTTGTGATTCCTGGAATAATATGAACTTGGATAGATATTTTATGTTTGTTCAGATCCCCAGTGAGGGGCTAGGGTGTGAGAAACGTCTTTATTACATTTTCTCATAGCACGGGGTACAGTGTAGGAACTTGGTCAACACTGACAACATAGACCTGCAGTGTCAAGTGGGATGTAAACACAGGTCATTTTGGGATTGAATTAATGAGGTGAACAGAATTGGATCCAGTTACACAGTTGTCCAATTTAACAAAATCTTGCTTCTTTACCTCTTTCTCAGATGTGGGGATTCTTTTTATTGATGTAGATAATTAGAATGACACTGAAGGAATTGTGTTATTCTGTTCATAAGAAAATTAAATTTAGTGGTTTATATAGTCTGGTTTGCATTTGTTATTGTTATTGTTTATTTTTTTCCCATTTGTCCATTTCCTGATTTCTTTTGTTTTAATTATTCTAAACTTAGTTCTTTTGCATATGAAACAGTGTTTAAAGATTTAGTCGATGTTACATTTTTTTTCTCAAGAAAAGGAACTATCCAAAATAGAATATCGAGAAATTATGCAGTCATCTTTATAAGGGTTTAAATGTTTCTGAAGTATAGGCACATGCTCTTTTCCTGGCTATGTAGAGCTGGCAATTTAGAATTGTAGCTCAAGGACATGAATGCTGATTAGTAACAGGTTATGAAATTGTTTTTAAAATAATTCTCCAGTAATCCAGTAAATGGACACTGGAGAAATGTCAGGAATTATAAAAATTTGGCTTTGCATCTAAATAAGATAATTAACAACATGGTTTTATATTTATTATTTAAATGAAAAAACACAAAAATTGATAAATAGGTCTTCATCCAATTAAAGAAAATGTATCTTTCTATGAAAGATCCTGTAAGAAGGGGGAAAGATAAGCTAAAAACAAGGAGAAAATATTTGCTAAAGTGCTACTGTATCAAACACATGAAGAACTCTCAAAACTCTATAGTAAAGACTAACTAAAAAAAATAATTAGAAAATGGTACAAAGATACAAACATTTCACCAAAGAAGATATGAAAAATGACAAACAAGCATATTCGGAAAATGTTCGACATCACTAGTCAATCAGAAGATGCAAATTAAAACAACAATTAAACACTACTGGATAAGTTTAGATATGAAAAAGTGCACAGGAAATCCTTATGTTAATGTAATAGTTCTATATCTTGATGTGGTAGCACTTTATTTTTTTATTTTTTTTCTTAAATTCTTTTATTGGTACATTGTAGGTATACAACACATTTACATTTCTCATTGGGAACTTGTACCTTTACATGATGCATCTTGGTTCTT